>CM055869.1:33175881-33373381 GCA_029582165.1 Portulaca oleracea | reverse complement strand
TCCCCTGAGCTGGAAGGATCTCAACAACTCTAAAGTGAAGTCTTCAAGAAGGTGGGTGAGGTCCTCAATCCAGAAATATGGAGTTGAGAAATGGCCTCACTAGCTGGCTGGTGTAGTTGGATGGCCTCATGACTTGAAATAGAGTTGATCATACACCGAAGCATGCATCTCACAGTACAATATGTAAGAGAATACTAGCAAAAATATAGCAAATAACGTGAGTATCCTCTTAAATTTAACCAATGCAAGAGAAAAATTGAAAGAGTACTCAAAGAAGGTGTACCACATAAATTTTCTAGGCATCTCCCCTAGGTATGCACAAGAATGGTCAAATGAGAAGTTAAGACCTCTATATTCACCAAGGGAAGTAAGGTAAGCATGCTCGGGTAAAGGGGTGGAAAAAGAAGGAGAAAGGATCACTTGAAGGGGAGACGTGGATGCAACATTAGCATAATCAAAGCAAATAGGAGGATCCTCAAGCACAACCTCCTCAAGAGTTTCATGTTCCACTTCACAATCATCATCCGACTCATCAAAATTATCAGAGATGAATAAGGAAAATGTAGAGTTATACCACATAACAACACTTTCAAAGTTAAAGGAAAACACATTATTATCATCAAAGATCTCAAACTCATCAGATGAGGTATCTATTCATGAAAAGGACGAGACTGCTACTAACAATAATGTATCATCTAAAACATCATCAAAAGAGAAAGTGCAGTATTCAGGATCATAACCCATAGAAAATGATTCGTATTCACACAATGATGCATCATTAAGAGCAAGGTCTATATTAAGAGATGAGGATTCACATGCTAATGAACGAGAAAAAGAATCATAATCATCATCCTCCCAATCACACAAAGGACGATTACGAGTAGAAAACTCAAATGCATCCAACGAACAATCCTTAGGTGAAGAAAGTTCTAGCCTATAGTCACTCTTATATAAATCAAGCATACAACTCTTCAATTGATGCGCAAACAAACCCAAGTCGGAACCAATCGATTTAAGACCATTTGCTACTCTCGACAAACAATCCTCATGATGGTTTATTACATTTTCAACAAGGGTCGGAGAAGCAACGTCAATGCAAGGGTTGGTAACATGAGTAGATGAATCAAATGGAGCATAATAAGAAGCGACATGCATCGAAAATTGAGGGGAAGAGGGACAAGGATTCACCAATTGATCCTCAGGGAAAGATCTAGCATGAAAAGAGATGGGTCATCAAAAGAAGAACTCGAAGAACAACAAACCTCCTCAAACTCATGAGTATCACAAATCAACCATTCAAGTAATTCCCAAGCCTAGCCCCCACTTTTAGCATGAAAACCAAAGTAATCCAAAAGAGCACGAGTCTCAAAATTCACATCCTTCTCAATAATACACAACACTTCCCATTTTGTAATAGTGAAACCACATTGAGCACAATAAGCTAGATAATCATCTAATTGTCTCCAATAAGCACAAAACAACTTTTGCTCATATTGAGGGAAGTGGGAAACATTCTTTTTTTTTTTTTGGGATTTCCAATTTTTTTTTTGAAGTTTTATTTAAAGACCTAACAAGAATCCTCAAGCAAGCTCGAGGCTATGATGCTACAACTCCCCGGCAGCGACGCCAAAATTGTTGTCGCGCTTTTGGGAGTACGGTTGTCGTATCCACAGGGAGTTGTGTTCTAGGCACTAATAACTTACTCAAGTGTTTCAAGCTAGGCAAATAAACATGTGTTTGTGGTGGTGATCAAGGAAAACAAATGAACTACGAAAATAATAAAAATGCTCAGGTTGCGATATAAATATTCAACAACTCATCAATATGAATAACCTAATCTACCAATTCTAACCAAGCAATTAAAAGTGATCGGTTGCACCATTAAAGCTCGCCAAAGCCATCTCTCGAGGGTCAAGGGCTAGTCTAACTATTCCAGTTAACTATTCTCATGAAGTTAGTCTAATTAAACTACAAGAATAGCAACCCTAGACCTAGTTAGAATTCGACTAATTTCATGTCAAAAACCCTATCTATTTTATCTACCCACACTAGCAAATTGACATCACCTCTCAGTATAAATCAATTGCTTAAAAATACATATGAACACTCTCTCGAGCATTTCATCGAAGACGTAGTGGACAAGAGAAAACCTCTAACTACAAGCATGAATTTGGATAGATTAGGCCTAACCAAGATTAATTCATCATCAAACAATTCAATCACAACCCAACACCTCAAAATTAACAACAAATTTGAATTTGGATAGATTAGGCCAGACCATGTCAAATTCATGGATAAAAAACAGTTGGATAAAAGTTAAATTTTGGTAATTTTCTTTTGAAAAATTTACGTGGATATATCAAAATTAATTTTTTTTTGTTTATTTAACTTTGGTAAATTTTGATAAGTTTTTGTAAAATTTTGAAAAATTTAGGTAAAAACTAGTAAATTTTGGTAAGTTAAATTTACCCATGAATTTGACAAACAGAAACAAAACAAATCTAGCAAGAACTAACCTAAAAGCCTCTAGAGAGGATAGAGAGAAACCTCCCTCAAACCAAGGAGGAAGATGGAAAAATAACATAGTATGAAAACTGCTGTTTTTTTCTAATTAAAAACACTAAAACTGATTTCTGGGCAACGTGCAGAGGCGTGCGCCTGTGCTGGAATTTCTGAATTGGCGCACAGGTGTGCGCTTGGGTTTGCGGATCTGGAAAAGTTTCATTTGGGATCCTTCACACACTCTTTTTATCCCGAATTTTCCATGACTTCTTCATCTTTCATTCAGTAATCATTAAAGCGTCGCGAATCAGCTAAAATTCACCCACAATCACAAAGTATTTTAGCTACAACAACAGACGATGAGCTAAACCAAGTCAAAATTGTGTCAAAGCAGATAAAACACCCCAAAAACAAAGCACGAAAATCGAGGTTTATCAATAATAACGACTATAATAATGATATTAATAACAATATCATTAATAACAATTATTATCAAACAACAATAATAATAATGATATGATAACAAACACTAATATTTTAATTAAATAAACATTATTATTTTAATATTTATATTAAAATTATTCGAATAAGAATATCTCTATCTTTATTTCATAAAATAGAAAATATTCAAGTATTATAAAAAGAAAAAGTATTATTATTAGTATTATTTTCAGTAATGTTAAAATAAAAAAAAAAAATTCACAAAAAATTTATGCCGAAACACCATCTGGTGGCATTCAGGCCAAGGCCAGGACGTTATCTCATGGCATTGCAACGAATTTCGTCAGATTTTCAGCCTTTTCTCGACGTTTTAACCACCAACCCTGATCCCAATCTCAAATTTAATAATCTATCATTAAAAACTAACATTTTAATACCCTAAACACTACAAATTCGTTAAAAACATTCAAACACAAAAACATACCTTTTCAGGCGATGTGCTACGACAGCGGGTGGTTGGACGACAACGGTTGAAGGCAACGGTGCTGGTTGGCGGCAGATGGTCTAGAGAGATATGGGAGAGATTGCAGAGAGAGTGTATGAGAGCGAGTTTTAGAGAGAATGAGGAGGATGGGGGTATAAGCGGAAATATTTTGGACAAAAGCGGGCTACGTTAGTAAAAGGTGGGCGACGTGAAAATTTGGATTTTAGAATTTCAAAAATTCCCGTAGAATTTAATGGGTGTGGCACCTATTACACCCTAATTATTTGAGTCAAAATTCAAATTTATTTATTGTTTAGACCCAATTTTGTGTCTAAATACCGCCTAAATCCTTAGGCTTTTGACTTGTTTCGTAGTTTAATTCAATAACTTTTAATGCGTTTTTGGTAATTTTGTAAATTTTAGAGTTTTTACTCAAAACGTGGTAAAAAGGGTCATTTTGCAACTATTTTGGGAATCCTGAGTTTTCCCGAGATTTCCAGAGTCTTGGTCGAGTCAAAGGCGAAGGAAGCGGAAAGGCTGGACATGTCAAATGGCTCAAAAGGAGAGTTTTTGTTGAAGTTCGCTCCAAGGCGTAGCCCCCGTTACCATTTTTGAGGCCGAAGGAGACCGCACCCACGGTGGGATTCACCGTGGCCACGGTCCAGTTATAATAAGTTTTCCCTGTTTTTGGCCCGGTACCCACGGTCTTGGGAGACTGTACCCACGACGGTGCGAAGGAGCGAAATCTGCAGTTCGCTACGCAGGACCGTGGCCACGGTCTCATAGACCGTGCCCACGGTCCCCTGTAGATGCGATTTTTCTGTTGAATGAAAGGACGAGTTGATGTATGCAAGGTCCTAAGATCAGAGTATTGACCTCACAGTACACCACATCAACACATATCACACACAATCTGGCCTCACAATACAGAATCAAACACCAAAACACCCAAAACAGACCTCACACAGAAAATCAATTACAACCTCCTCCAAAAACAGAGTATGAACACCAATGAACAAATGGATGAATGGATGATGATGAAATGATGATCGGATGAACAACTTACAATCAAACAGTAACCGAAGATAGTCTTGAGGCTCGAGCTGATACAGACACACCACAACTAGAACTCCAAGGGCAATGGACTGGATGACCTCAATGGATACAGGCACACCACCATCGAGATTACAACGCTCTACACCCACCACAAGGATTGCCAAATCCTTGCTACTGTAGTAGAATTAACCAGATATGAGAGTTTAACGTCACTCACAAACAAGAGGCTCAATCAAGACACTCAAAATGCTATTAATTTCACTGATAGATAATCCTCAAAAGCTGCCGATTACAAAGTATATAAAGCTAGGGTTGAGCTAGATGATTAAGGGTTTCCCCTTTCTCAAGAAACTCCCTAATTATGCATTAAGCTACTTAATTAACTTAGTAAGCTAATTAAGCCTCATTACAAAATGGATTACCTCAAAATAAAAGGAAATAAAATAAAATAAAACCTAACAAACGCGTTTTCTTTATTACAAACGGTTATATCACCTCACAAGCTGGAAACGGCCTCAACCGCTCGGAAGTGAGTCTTCATGGAGGACCTCAATGCAGGATCACCTCACAGTACTGGAATATCCTCAACAGTTCCAGAAGTGATGTCTTCATAGAGGACCTCAGAACTGGTAAACATCTTCACTGAGCTGGAAAGTCTCAACTGCTCTAGAGTGAAGTCTTCAAAGCATTGGTGAGGACCTCAATCCAAAGATATGGAATTGAGAAATAGCTTCACTGGTTGGCTGCTGCTGTTGGTGATGATGCTGCTGTTGTAGGGCGACCTCATGACTTGTTGGACCATCATGAAGCACTCTTGGATGTCAGTGTTTGATGTGGTTGATGATGGCCTCAATGCTGATGTTGGTGAGGTCGTTGCTGCTCCTGATGCTGGTTCTGATGGAGGACCTCCATCATCTTCTCCAGGTTGAGGAAAGTTTGTCCTCAAACTTGGAAGGTCTTCATGTTCTGGAAAGTAAGGCTTCAAATCTGCAACGTTGAATGTAGCACTGCCTCCATAGTCTTCAGAAAGGTCTAAGTTGTAAGCATTGTCTCTAATCCTCTCTAGCACTTTAAAAGTTCCATCTGCTCTTGGGGTCAACTTTCCCTTCCTCTTGCTTGGAAATCTATCCTTCCTTAGATGAATCCGCACTAGATCTCCTGGATTGAAAACCATCTTCCTCCTATGCTTGTTGGCTGATGTAGAAACTTGCTCAAAATACTTGATGATCTTCTTCCTGACTTGTTGATGAAGCTTCTTGATCTCCTCTGCATGTTTACCTGCTTCATAACTAAACCTCGCAGAATATGTTAGTAGGGATAAATCTAATGGAGTTATAGAATTTCTACCATAGACAACCTGGAATGGTGAAAGGCCAGTTGCCTTGGATGGTGCTCTATTGAAAGCAAATTCAGCATGAGACAAGAGGGTGTCCCATCCTGTTTTGTTTGTGGATATCAGTGACCTCAATAGTGTTCCAAGTGTCCTGTTGGTGACCTCTGTTTGCCCATCAGTTTGGGGGTGACAAGCTGTGCTATACTTCAATTGGGTGCCCAACTTCTTCCAAAGAGTAACCCAAAAATGACTTAGGAACTTGACATCCCTATCAGACACCATACTCCTGGGAACACCATGGAGTCTCACTACCTCCTGGAAATACAATTCAGCCACCCTCACAGCATCATAGGTGGTATGGCAAGCAATGAAGTGAGCCATTTTACTGAATCTATCCACAACTACCATGATTGAATCTTTTCCTCCTTGAGTTCTTGGTAGACCAACAATGAAGTCTAGGTTGATGTCCTCCCAAGGACTGTTTGGAACTGGCAAAGGTGTGTATAGCCCTTGAGGTAAGCTATGACTCTTTGCAATCTGACATGTAGCACACCTCCTGATCCAATGCTCAACATCCTTCCTCATTTTAGGCCAACAATAATGTTCCTTCAACATAAGAAGGGTCTTCTCTATGCCAAAATGTCCTGCCAAGCAACCTCCATGAACTTTAGAGATAAACAATTCCCTAAAACTGCTCCTTGGAATACATAACCTTGCTCCTTTGAAGAGAAATCCCTGGTCTATGTGGTATAGACTTTGAGGATGTCCCTTGCATTTTTGGTACAACTCTCCAAAATCTTCATCATTCTCATATAAAGCTTTCAACTGTTCAAAACCAAGCACTCGTGCATCCAATACTTGCAACAACAAATACCTCCTGGACAATGCATAAGCTCCTTTGTTAAGCTTCCCAGATTTATGATGGATCACAAAATGAAATTGCTGCATGAACTCCACCCAAGTAGCATGCCTAGTGTTGAGTTTATGCTGCCCCTAAATGAATTTGAGGGCCTCATGATCACTGTGCAGAATAAATTCAGCTCCAATCAGATAATGCCTCCAATGTTGCAAAGCTCTGATGATGGCATAGAACTCCTTATCATATGTACTATATTTCCTCTTGGCCTCATTGAGTTTCTCACTGAAATAAGCTACTGGTTTTCCTTCTTGAGTCAACACTGCTCCAATGCCCACACCTGAGGCATCACATTCTACTTCAAAGACTTTGGCAAAACAAGGTAATGCCAAAACTGGGGTTGAGGTTAACTGTCTTTTGACCTCCTCAAAAGCTTTCTGTGCTGCTGGTGTCCAAGTAAAGCTCTTCCCCTTCACTAACTCGGTCATGGGAGCTAAAATGGTGCTGAAGTTCCTCACAAACCTCCTGTAGAAAGATGCCAAACCATGGAAACTCCTTATCTACTGGATTGATGTAGGAACAGGCCACTCTCTAATGGCTTTGACCTTCTCCTCGTCTACTTGAATTCCTTCTGATGTCACAATATAACCAAGGAATATAACATGGCTGGTGAAGAATTGACACTTCTTGAGGTTCCCATACAGCTGCTCTCTACTCAGAATCTCCATAACACTCCTCAAGTGGTTCACATGATCCTCCTCAGACCGGCTATAAATGAGTATATCATCAAAATACACAACAACACACTTCCCAATCAAAGGCTTCAAAACCTGGTTCATAAGCCTCATAAATGTTGAAGGTGCATTTGTCAAACCAAAAGGCATGACCAACCACTCATACAAGCCTCCCTTAGTCTTAAAGGCTGTCTTCCACTCATCTCCCTCATAAATTCTGATATGATAATATCCACTCCTCAAATCAATATTTGAAAACACAATTGAGCCATGGAGCTCATCAAGCATATCCTCAAGTCTTGGAATAGGATATCTATACTTAATTGTGATTTTATTGATGGCTCTACAATCAATGCACATCCTCTGACTTCCATCTTTCTTAGGGACCAATAATGCTGGCACTGCACAAGGACTCAAGCTCTCTCTAATCATTCCTTTCTCCAAAAACTCATTAACTTGCCTCTGGATCTCATAGGTTTCAGCAGGGGACATTCTATAGGCTGGTTTGTTTGGTAAAATAGATCCTGGGATGAGGTCAATTTTATGCTGGATGTCTCTTTTTGGGGGTAAACCTGGTGGCATTTCTTCTGGAAAAACATGCAGGTACTGGTTTAGGATGGGTTGGAATAAAGGATGGCTAATTTGTGGGGCTGGCTCACTTTGTGAGGCTGGTTCTTCATCAAGATCAAGCAAAAGTAACTCCTTCTGTTCACAGAACTCATGATATTCAGCAGGTAAGATCACATCAAGGGATGGTTCAACAATCAGGTTCTTGGTTCTTTTTGTGAGCTGGGATGGTTTAAGTGGGGTGAGGACAATTTTTTTGTGGTTTAGGTTAAGGGAATAGGTATTGGCTCTTCCATCATGGTTTATTCACTAACACTACTTCTAGGTGACCTCCTGTTATACCTCCTTCTTCTGTGATATCTAGGTCTTCCTCCTCCCCTTCCAGTTTCACTAAAAGGGTTCTCCTCTTCTTCTTCTTCTTCTTCAGACTCCACATCAGTCTCTCCATTAAGCCTATTTCTATGCAACCTCATATAATATTTCAACTGATCACTCACAAATTTTAGTTTCCCTTCCAATTCCTCCTTCTCCCTCAAGGCTTATTCTGCTACTTCCTGAGGTGTTTTACTACAGCCCGACATTATAAACAACTCAAATAACACAAACAAAACTTCCTCCAAGATGTTACTCAGCTCTGATACCAATTATGATGTATGCAAGGTCCTAAGATCAGAGTATTAACCTCACAGTACACCACATTAACACATATCACACACAATCTGGCCTCACAATACAGAATCAAACACCAAAACACCCAAAACAGACCTCACACAGAAAATCAGTTACAACCTCCTCCAAAAACATAGTATGAACACCAATGAACAAATGGATGAATGGATGATGATGAAATGATGATCGGATGAACAACTTACAATCAAACAGTAATCAAAGATAGTCTTGAGGCTCGAGCTGATACAGACACACCACAGCTAGAACTCCAAGGGCAATGGACTGGATGACCTCAATGGATACAGGCACACCACCATCGAAATTACCAAGCTCTACACCCACCACAAGGATTGCCAAATCCTTGCTACTGTAGTAGAATTAACCAGAGATGAGAGTTTAACGTCACTCACAAACAAGAGGCTCAATCAAGGCACTCAAAATGCTATTTGTTTCACTGATAGATAATCCTCAAAAGCTGCCGATTACAAAGTATATAAAGCTAGGGTTGAGCTAGATGATTAAGGGTTTCCCCTTTCTCAAGAAACTCCCTAATTACGCATTAAGCTACTTAACTAACTTAGTAAGCTAATTACGCCTCATTACAAACTGGATTACCTCAAAATAAAAGGAAATAAAATGAAATAAAACCTAACAAACGCGTTTTCTTTATTACAAACGGTTATATCACCTCACAAGCTGGAAATGGCCTCAACAGCTCGGAAGTGAGTCTTCATGGAGGACCTCAATGCAGGATAACCTCACAGAGCTGGAATATCCTCAACAGTTCCAGAAGTGATGTCTTCAAAGAGGACCTCAGAACTGGTAAACATCTTCACTGAGCTGGAAAGTCCTCAACAGCTCTAGAGTGAAGTCTTCAAAGCACTGGTGAGGACCTCAATCCAAAGATATGGAATTGAGAAATAGCCTCACTGGTTGGCTGCTGTTGTTGGTGATGATGCTGCTACTGTAGGGCGACCTCATGACTTGTTGGACCATCATAAAGCACTCTTGGATGTCAGTGTTTGATGTGGTTGATGATGGCCTCAATGCTGATGTTGGTGAGGTCGTTGCTGCGCCTGTTGCTGGTTCTGATGGAGGACCTCCATCACGAGTTTTGAGTAACTAACTCCACTTATATTTATACTCCTTGTTGACGTTTTCTTTAGAGACATCTAGGGATATACTTAGACATATTTTCCAGCTTTGTAATTAGGGATTTTAGAGAGAGATTAGTGAGAGATTAGTGAGAGATTTATTCTAGGGTTTGTGATATTTGAAGATTTGGGGATTCAAACAATTGAGAGATTGTTGGATCATCTTTTTATTGCTTACCTTTGTTCATCTACAGCACTTTGATAAGTATTCTCTTCCCTTAACTCTTTTATTAATTACCTTGCTAATTACTTTGCTTGCTATTTTGATTGTTCTTGCTTGTTTATGGTTGTTTGATGTTAGAAATCATGTTTAGGTTTGGTTTGGATGTTGTTAGCATAGATAGTATCATGATTAGTGGCTAGAAACCCTATGGGTTAGGGGGTAATTAAGGGTGTGAATGGGTGATTAGGTTTGGGTTAGCAATATTAGTGAGTAATTAGTTGGGAAATCAATTTCCCACTCCTTTCCTTCCCTCAAGTGGGATGTATTTGGGTTCGAAAGTCCCCAAACACATCCAATGCTTGTGTTAGAAGGTTGGAATTGGGATAGTTAGTACTCTACTCACGAAAGTGAATAGAGGCTAACTAGGAAATTCCGTTTCATTAACCCTCCGGGTCTGTCGATGGACTTTGGGGAAGTTAATCCGGACTATCCTCGGAAGAGGAAGCTTGGTGGGTATTTTCTAACGGAATTGCCGTACTTGATTCTCCCTCCTTGTTATTCTCTTGTTGCAAAACCCATTTCCTCATCCCCGCTTGCATTCCGAAAAGCGTCCGAAGCCCATTTTCCATTCCTTGACCGACCTTAGATTTCTTTGTTGCGTTGTGACCCTTTTCAAACCAAATACTTTACCTTAACAATCTCGACCCGACCATTGACTTAGTTTATATGACTAAGGCTGCCAGCTCCCTGAGAAAGAACGACAAAACCGAGGTCTACAAACCACTCGTTACATTTATGTATCTAAATTTTTGTTTATTGTTTTAACCATTTCTATTCGTAGTTAAATTTAGGTTGAACTTTTCTGATTTTTAAATTGTTTTAGTCAAATTTAAGAAATTTAACAGTAATCATTTATAGATTATTTTAGTGGCATTTCAGAATTACTTTCATATCTAACGTTTGTTTATTAGTTTAATTATTTCTTTTTAGTCGAATTCGGGTTGAACTTGCGTCTCTCTAATAATGTACTGTCTATTTCAATCACTGTGAAAGAGGCTGTGGAATTTACAAAAAGTTTAGGTCAAATCTCAAGGTAAAAACTCAACCCTTTTCTTTTGCACAAATTCAAGGCATGGTTGTTAAAATGGGATCCTAACTCGGATCCATAGAGTCGTTAGGATCGGAATTATCTCATGTAAGATCGTGGATCAGAATGTAGATAGTTGAATCGCACTGGGGATTTTGAATTATAAAATCGTAGGATCGTAGATCAGGATCGTGATTTTAATAACTATGATTCAAGGTTCAGTAGTAATTTTTGTTGATAAGAATTTCAAGAATTTTGGGCCAAATTTATTTGTTTATTTATTTATTTAATATTTGGGTACAAAATTAGAAATACGTTAGTGGTAAAACATAATAAATATGCTTCTAAGTTATTTTTATTATTTAAATAATGTTTGAGAAATCTATTTAATACAAAAAATTACTCAGAGGTACCCCAATATTTGGGAAAACTATTTTTCGGTACCTCAACTTTTCAAAACTAATTTTGAGGTACCCTTACTTTTTGGGTTAGTAATTATTTGGTGCTTTTTCCGGCCATTAATTTTATTAAGGGTATTTCTTCAAGAAGGGAAGAACGAGGGCATTTTGGTCACTGAATAAAATTAATGGCCGGAAAAACACCAAATAATTACTAACCCAAAAGTAAGGGTACCTCAAAATTAGTTTTGAAAAGTTGGGGTACCAGAAAAACATTTCACCAAAAGTTAGGGTACCTCAAAGTAATTTTTTGTAGTTAATAAAACATCTAGTGTAATTGTTTTATTGTTTAATTATGAAATATCTATTCTTTTTTAAAAAAAATAAAAGGAAGGAAACATAGAAATTATAAGGTAAAAAATAAAATTTATTACATGAGTGTTTGAAGGGCTAATAAAATGGAGGCTTTACATAGTTGTAGTTGATAGTCTTTCCTGCCCAATGGAGTTTGGAGAATATATAGTCTTTTTTGTAACAATATTGAAGCTTCGAAATGAAGATTGTAAGAAGTACATTCAGAATATTAAAAATAGCACAACATCATTACCTTAGAAATGTTCTTTGTTGGTTATGTGATGCATATGTATGTATGAACAATGGAATATGTATTAGTGGTGTACGTAATTACTGACTTTTAGATGAGCGATCATATTAAAGATTGCGTATGTGATTATAGGTGCACACAATTTATAGAATAATTACTGATGGCTATGAGTTATGACTAATTCTAGAATTTGCAAAGTTATGTCTTTTTTGTAACTAATTAATCATATATTAAATATATATTCTACTATAAAAATGATGATTATAATTAACATTTCGGTTATGACATATGCACTGTTTAATGTCTTGCGCAATATACAGTTGGTGAATTTTTTTTAAAGGAAAACTTCTCAGCTTCTACTTTTCTTTTTTTGGAATCATCATAGAAATCATTGTATTGCTACTTTGTCAAATAATACATAAGGGCTCACTGTGGGTGGGCACACTCCCATCCAAATACATTCCTCTACCACACTAAAAGTTCTTGCTAGTTCATGTGCCATACTATTCCCTTCCCTTTTCACATGATTCCAATTACACTCTAAAAAAGACTTACTAAGAGCTAATACATCACTCATCATGAGGTCGAATTCACTGGCATTAACCTGCTTAGTTCTGGCCTTCTGTACTAGTTGGAGGCAGTCAGACTCAATCGCCACATGTTGATACTGGAATCTGCTGGCGAGCTTCAGGCCATATAAGCAGGCCTTCGCTTCTGCAATGTTCGCACCCCACCGAGCCTGTACCGTCTTTGCCGCCGCCACTAGAACATCACCAGTGACGTCCCGTATCACCACCCCCAAGCCTACGCATCCATCTTTACCACATGCTGCGTCGGTATTTATCTTGACAAAACCCTCGTTTGGTGGCTGCCATCTGGTGCTAAGCCGCGGTGTGTGTCTATCCAGCTGTACATTAGTTGTAGTCACCTCGTTGTAATGCATAATTGTCGAATCCAGGCGCCCCTGGATTATTCCTATTGCCGTTTTCTTATTCTGGAACACTGTCTCGTTTCTAACCTGCCACGATATCCATGCCAGGAATAGCGCCCTTTGCAGTTCAATCGCTGGGAGGTATTTCCACCATTCTTTGAGGGTCGCATTTGTTTCAGCTTGTTTTAATGCAATATTGTTTGGCTCTTGAGCAAGGTTCTTCCAGGCCTCCGCTATCTCCTCGCATTCTATAATGGCGTGTAGCATTGTTTCACAACTCTTTTTGCATCTTGGGCAATCTCCATTCTCACCAATATGTCTACAAAATAGCGCTCCTATAGTAGGAAGAGTCTCCGTGTACATTCTCCATATCATATGCTTCACCTTGGGTGTTACCTGAGCCTTTCATATACATGGGAGGGTTTCATCAAAATCATCCTCCGCTACCGAGATTCCCAGCCAGTACGCTGATGCTACTGTGAAAATGCCATTATTTGAATAACACCACACCATCCCATCCCTCGGTTTTTGTTCGCTGATAGGGATCTCTAAAATAAGGTTTTTGTCCCTGTCATTAAAAATTCTGTTTAACTTATCCATGTCCCACTCAGCACCTCCGGCGACATCAAGTCACATACATACAGCTCCTTATCCTCCTCCATTCTCGGTGTTGTTGCTTCTTTCCCTATTCCATCAATTAGCCATGGCTCGCCCCATACCCGTACACTTCGTCCATCTCCTATGCGCCAGCAAAGACCCTTTTGGAGTAGGTTAATTGATCCTTGTATACTTCGCCAAGTGTAGCTCGGGTTGTATCCTGTGTCCGCCTGGGTTACTTGACATCTAGGATAGTATTTCGCTTTCATTACCCTAGCCACGAGCGAGTCAGGTTTTGTGTATAGTCTCTAAGCTTGCTTCACTAATAATGCGTCGTTGAACGCATCAAATCTTCTGAAGTTAAGGCCCCCGAAGCACCGCGGCTTGCATAATGCATCCCGGCTCTTCCAATGCATTTTCTTCCTGTCACCAACACTACCCCACCAGAACTTGGCTATCAATCCATGTAGTTCATCAACCAATGTTTGGGGGAGCTTGAAAAAACTCATTAAATATGTGGGAATTGCTTGTATTACCGCTTTGATGAGAACTTCTTTACCCGCTCTAGATATGAGCTTTTCCGTCCATCCTTGCATACGCTTCCAGAGTCTATCCCGCACTCCTTGGAAAATCTCTTTCTTTGACCTCCCCGCTATTGTTGGTGCCCCGAGATACTTGTTGTGTTTTTCCACTCTCCTCATTCCCAGAATACAGGCTAGTTCCACCTGCTTGCTCTCCTCTACTCTTCGACTAAAAGCAACTTCCGATTTTTCGAGATTGACTTTTTGCCCAGATGTTTTTTCATACTCGTTGAGAATTTTAACCACTTTCAAGCATTCCTGTCGGGTCGCTCTTACGAAGAGTAGGCTGTCGTCTGCGAAGAATAAGTGGGTTATTGTAGGTGCGCTTCGACTCGCCTTAGCCCCATGAATCTCCCCCTTTTTCGCTGCTTTTGTTAGCAAACCTGAAAGAGCCTCAGCCACAATAATGAAGAGGTAAGGTGAGATGGAATCTCCTTGACGGAGACTTCTTCCGGGAGTGAGGTTTCCACTCACATGCCCATTAATCACAAAAGAGTACGACACACTTCTAATGCATCTCATGACCGCCTGTATCCACCCATCAAAGAAACCCATTTTTTGAAGAACCCTCTCCACAAAACCCCATTCAATTCTATCATAAGCCTTGCTCATGTCTAGTTTGGTAGCAACAGTACCTTTTCGGCAATTAGACAGCTTTTTCATGGTATGAAATAATTCATGCGCGATAATAACATTATCGGTAATAAGCCTGGATGGCACAAAAGCACTCTGATTTTCTGATATTATTTTGTTCAACCAAGGTTTTATTCTATTTGCAAGGGTCTTTGAAGCTATTTTATACAGGACATTGCACAGGCTTATGGGTCGAAATTCGGTCACCTTGGTTGTAGCATGTGGTTTTGGTATCAGTGTGATAAGGGTCTTGTTAATGGGCTGAGGGTTGATATGGCCCTCAACGAGGCCTTTGACAAAAGCGATAACATCATCTCCAACAATGTGCCAAAATTTTTGGTAAAAAACAGCATGCATACCGTCACTCCCCGGGGCTTTATACGGGTGCATTTGGAAGAGTGCTGCTCGTATCTCCTCCCCTGTAATTGGTTGTCGTAGATAGTCATTCATTTCCGCTGTCACCCGTGAGTCGATTCCCTCCAGCGCCCTTCCTATATCGCCAGTCTGTGTGGACTTGAAAAGATTAGAGTAATACTTGGTAAAGAGACTTTCCAGCTCCCTGCGTCCCGATACCTGCCTCTCTTCTTCATCAATTAGGGACTGGATATTGTTTCGCCTTCTCCTTGATTTCACTTTGTGGTGGAAATATGCAGTATTTTGATCACCCTCCCTCAATTCCGCGCTTTTGGCTCTCATGAACCAGTAGGCCTCCTTTTTTCTGTGCAAGTCTTGGAGCTCCTTCTCCAACTTAACACACTCTTGGATATTAGCATCGGTTACTGAGTCTCTTTGCAGTTCTTTAAGGCGTCTTTCTGCCTGGTTAATATTGTGTTCCACCTGGCTAAATGTTTTGATGTTCTATTCTTCCAACACTGCACCGCATGCTCGTACTTTTTCCATCGCATCCCCACTCTCTTCATTATTCCATGCTCCTCGGATTACCGCTTCAATTTCAGGATGTTCAAGCCACATCTTTTCGAATTTGAATTTCTTTCCGTTCCGGTTTACCTTCCTTGGTCTCCAATTCGTATTCAATTCTATCGGGGCGTGATCCGAGGCCCACCTGGCATGGACTTCAACACTGTAGCGCGAGAAGTCGGCGCACCAAGCTGAGTTTGCCACATACCGATCAAGTCTTTCCCTCACACAATTGTTTGGATGTTTCCCCCTTTGCCACGTAAACCATCCTCCCGCACACCCCAGATCCCTGAGTTCGAGGTCGTCTAACACCCCTCGGAACTCCTCCATCACACGTTTGTCCCTAACTGCCCCCCACTTTTCTCCTCCATGGTCAAAATTTCATTAAAATCTCCTCCGATAACTGTGGGAATGGCGGTGTTACCTGCAATTTCCCTCATGAGACTCCAAGTACGTCGCTTGTTATGTCCCTCCGGCCACCCATAGATCCCGATTAACCTCATTCTTCTCCTTTCGTCCTCCCAGATGTCTCCTCTAATGTGATGGGAGTCATAAGATAGTAATCTGAAGTCCACTCCCTCCCTCCAAAGCATCGCAAGCCCTCCACTTCGACCCACACAATCCACAAAGAAGCCATTCTCAAAGTTGGTTCTCTTCTTTATTCGGTCCATTTCTGCCGTAGATCGTAGAGTTTCAGAGAGAAATGTTATGTCCGAGCCGTTATTTTGGCTCCATTTCTGGAGCATCTGAACTTCTCGGGGTTCGCCCCCACCCCGGCAGTTCCAACATATGATTTTCATGGCTCTTCGCGGTGCCGGTTCGTCCCCGATACCGCTACTTGCGTATCAATTTCCATTCTTCTCATCTTGTGGTCACGTCTCTCTATTGTTTCATCATCTTCTGTTTCACATGGTTCCTCATTCTTCCTTTTCACTCGGTGTAGTTTGATGGTAGCTTGGCCAACATGGTCCTTCTCCCTAACCAGTCTCTTCCATTTTCCTGGTTTTTGCCATTTTGGTTTCCAGTGCCTACTTCTCAGCTTCTACTTAATTTCAATAGCTACAATTTTCATTAAATAGAGAATTTTAAATTATAATTGTAGGAACTTTGGATTCCTTATTTGTAGTTGACATTGTCACTTTTGAAGATAGATATTTAATTATTATTTTTCTAATTAAATCCAATTGATATAGTATGACATTTCAACTTTCATGATTGATATTTATTTTTTTAATAAATTATTATATAACACCTTAGTTTGACACATAATATCATCTTATTATGGGGTTTGTGTTTTAATATATTTAATAATAGATATATTATTCAAGAGATGAAGCAGACAAACTCTCTTAAAAAATAGGAGTTTTGGATGATAATATACTGAACTTTTAGGGTATTGGACAATAATACACTGAACTTTAATCTTGGACAATAATGCAGTGAACTTTGAGGGATGTTGGACAACAATGCACCCAGAATGATTTCGATGGTGACTGACTTGGTGGCAATCTTACGGGGCGGGTCGAGAAGATAAATTGACTAAATAATATCTAAATTTATGACATGTCAGCTAATCTACACAAGTAAAGGTGGTTTTATACAACTACAACAACAATATCTGAGCTAAAACACGTTTAAGAAAATGAGATTTTATGTTTTTTTTTTTACTCTTTTCAAAGTTGATTCCCTTTGCTTATGTGTGAATTAGCTGACATGTCATAAATTTAAATATTTTTGCGTCAATTCATCTTTGCCACCTTTTAAGCAGGATTGTCACTGAGTCAGCCACTGTCAAAATTGTTATGGGTGCATTATTGTTCAACACCCCGCAAAGTACAGTGTAGTATTGTCGAAAGTACAAGTTCAGAGTTTTATTGTCCAATACCCCCAAAGTTCAGTATATTAGCATCCAAAAACCCCAAAAAATAAGATGGTGACAAATCATAAGGTCAGAGACTGAGTAGCAAATTACATCGCCACTAGAAGAACAAGCCTCAGGAGTTGTTATTCCATTTGCATTCAAAAAATTTCAGGAAGAATCACGACATCCGAGTCTTTATTTTGTCTACATGAGTGACAATGAATTTGTCTTGAGTTATTATTCTAGAACAGGATAAAAACAACATCAAGTTTTTTGGGATGGGCAACCAACAAGATGTTGCAAAAACTTAGCATGCATTTTGGGCTTGGCGTGACGTGACTTAGGCCCAAATCTAGGATGTTTGGACATCCTCTTGAAATAAGTTGCACACCAAATGAGTAGGCCTTTGGACTTCCACCTTGTATCCTCCTTCTTTAATCCATCTTTTGTAAATGACCCGAGTCTTCCTTGTTGGGCCTGTATTGGACGGAGTGTTTTTATGAAAGACCCTATCTTGATACTTGCACTTTAATTGGGCCTTCTTAATTTGGTTTAGGGGAGTAGGTGTGGGCGGATTTCCATCAGATCAAAAAAGATTTTTATGAAAATTTGACCGATTCGAATGATCGAATTTGTTGAATATGGAAAAACACTGTTCCAGATATTGTTTTTTGTGTTGGACATTAAGATGGTGTTAATGGCTACAAGGTAGTGTTTTCTCATGTTTTCTAACTTTCCTTGTCCCACATAGGAGGAAAAGGGAGGTTGAGAGTAGGTTTATCTATCACTCTCTCCCTCCTTGTGGTATATTAAGCTAAAAGTGAGCTATATGGAGGAGGGTGTGGTTTTGGTATCAACACGCGCGCGCGCGCGTCAACGTCGCCGTCGCCGTCCGGCCGGTTGAGGCTGGGCGCGTGCCGCGGGGCGTGGGTCGGGTTGTTTTAAATCCAGTTTATTTTATTTTCAACTTTTAAAGATTTGTAACTAGCCGTCTTAACCAATTTTATTGGATTTTATTATCCTTAATTGAGCAGTCAACGGTTTTTAATTCCCTTCAGTTTCTCTTTATTATTTCCTGATCTATTGCATTCTCTTTAAAGGTTGCTTGATTCTTGCCCTTGTTAATGAGTTTATCCCCTCTGTTTCTGTTTGTGTATTTTAGGTTTATTTATTTTTGGTTCTAGTTGAGCATTGTTTTGGGCCCGTAGGGTTTTTCTTTCCTCTTCTTGTTTTCTTTTCCTTTTGTCTTTGTTTTCTCCTATTTAAGGTAGGAGGTTCTTTTTGTTTTTGTAAGGCAGTTGCCTCACGTAATAAACATCAGCTAGGGTTTCTTCTCTTCCCTTTCTGTTCTTTCCCAAATCTTGTCATGGTATCAGAGCAAGCTTGAGCCTTGCCTCTTTCCTCCTCCTTCCACGATTTGAAGATCTGCTTCTACCTATTGTGCTCCTTCATCCATGGGGGAACCAACGAAGCATGTGGCTATCGACCCTTCCGATCCCCTTTTCATTCATCCTTCGGACCATCCCGGTCAATCGCTCGTCTCAGAACCCTTCGGTGGCGACGATTTCGAGAATTGGAAAAGGTCGGCCACAATAGCTCTGTCTGCCAAGAACAAGCTGGTCTTCATCGACGGATCCTATACCCAGCCAAGCAGCGATTCTCCTCTTTACCCCTTTTGGAAGAGATGCCAGGATATGGTCTTCTCGTGGCTTCTAAATTCCCTAAGTAAAGATATCCGGGAGAACGTTCTTTACTCGGAAACTCCCAACTTGATGTGGAAGGAGCTAATTGAAAGATATGGGCAGCCGAACAAGGCAAAGATGTATCAGTTACATCAAGCAGTTAACGCCCCGTCTCAAGAAAATCTCGATGTAGCTGGATACTTCAACAAGTGCAAGAAGGTTTGGGACGAGCTTTCTTTGGTTGGAGGTCTTCCTCGATGTGAATGTGGGAAATGTTCCTGTAAACCAAACATTAATATGGCCTTACATCAATACGCAGAAGGTCAAAGGGTGATTCAATTCCTAATGGGGTTGAACGAAAGCTACACTCAATTCAGAGGTAACATCCTAATCATGTCACCCTTCCCAAATTTGAGTCAAGTATACTCCATGGCCCTTCAAGAGGAACGACAGAGACAAGTGAGACAGACATCAAATTTTCTGTCAGAAAGTGCATCCTTCCAATCCTCCTCCCTATATCCTGGACCACCCAGAAAGCCAGATGTTAAGAAAGAAACAGTCATATGTGCATACTGCAAGAAGCTGGGTCATCCAGTTGAGAAATGTTATAAGATTCTTGGGTATCCAAACAAGAATGCCAAAGGAGGTCCATCCAATAGAGGCAGAAATGGGGGAAATCAAGGGAGACGATTTGCTAATGCAGCACAAAGCGAAGAGGGGACCTATGAAGCACAATCATCAGACTTCACCTTTCCTGGTCTAGATGTTGGACAAACAAAGCATGTTATAGATTTCCTCTCAAAGCTGCAAGATGGATCCAAGAAAGGAGAACCAGCACCTGAAGATGAGACGAGGTCTGGGTTTATGGCAGGTATCACTACAATACACCCTAGTAATTACTGTTTAATGTCTACTATCGGTAGTAAAAATTGGGTGATAGATTCAGGAGCTTCTGATCACATGATATGTGAAAAATGTAATCTGATTAATTTAAGAAGACTCACTACACCTATCTCCATTGTTTTACCTAATCAAGAAAAGGTTCAGGTTACAAAGTACGGGGATCTTAGTCTAAATAATGATCTTGTCCTTCACAATGTGCTCTATGTCCCTTACTTCAGTTTTAACTTGATTTCTGTAAAAAGACTTAGCCAACAACTTAGGTGCAATGTGGTTTTTACCTCCGAACATTGTACCTTGCAGGGCCCTTCTCTGAGGAGGCCTCTGGTTCTTGGTAGATGTACTGGAGGTCTTTATCTTCTTGATCAAGAGATAGCAAGAGGTATGGAAAGTAATGAAAGCGAAGACAATTCTAGACTAGATAAACATAAGAATGATTGTAGTAGTTTCTTTGTTGAGGCAAATCATCCTGACATTTGTAGATCTTGTATCCTATGGCATAAAAGATTAGGACACATTTCCTTTAGAAAGTTAAACAAGTTGCATGTTAATAACTGTGTGCACAACAAAAATATGGCCATACCTGAATGTGAAATCTGTCATAAGGCCAAACAGCATAAACTACCATTTCCTCGAAGTAAGATCACATCTAAACAAGTGTTTGACCTAATTCACATTGATGTTTGGGGGCCATATTCCACTAAAACTTATACCGGACACAAATATTTCCTCACCATTGTAGATGACTTCTCCAGAAGCACTTGGACTCACCTAATAATCACCAAAGACCAAGCCCTATCTGTGATAAAGTCTTTTGTTCTGATGGTCAAGACACAATATGGGAAAACAGTAAAAAATATAAGGTCCGTTAATGCTTTAGAATTGGGGCTCAGTTATGATGCAAAGAATTTTTTCTCTAAGAATGGGATTTTTCATCAAACTAGTGTTCAAACAACCCAACAAAATAGGGTTGTTGAAAGAAAACACAAGCACTTGTCAGAGGTTTGGAGGGCCCTTCTTTTCCAGTCAAAACTCCCTTTAAAATTTTGGGGAGATTGCCTAATGACAGCTACCTACCTCATTAATAGGATGCCCAACAAGGTCTTGAATAATAAAACCCCTTTTGAAATTTTGAATGGGAAGACACCTAATCTGACCAATTTAAGAAATTTTGGGTGTTTATGTTATGTCTCAACTTTGAAACATGGTAGATCCAAGCTTCAACCAAGGGTTGTGCCTTGTGTTTTCTTAGGATACCCCATGGGGAAAAAAGGCCTATAAGGTCATGGTACTTGACACCAATCAGTTTCTAGTTTCTAAGGATATAAAATTTTATGAAGATACTTACCCTTTTGACAAAGAACATCAAAATGTTAATATATTCCCTTCTCCCCCTAATATTGTTTCTGATCATGAGCAAAATTATGAAATTGAGGAAGACAATCTTGTTAGTAACCAACAAGGTATTGACACTATCACACTAGTAATTCCCATCATAATGAGACCACCTCTTCACAAACTGACCCTTTTACTGCCCCTGAAGACTAACCAGAAACCACAGTGGTTAGGATGTCCACTAGACCTCACAGAACCCCCAGCTACCTAGAAGACTACACTTGTTCAGCCTATAAAAATGAAACCCAAAGTCTATGTTTAGCTACTACCACAAAGCTATGTCTACAAGAACCTATCCATAGCTATGACTATCATGCCCTTCACCTTGAGAGTCAAACCCTATTAGAACACCTAAATTATAGAGAACCTACCTCTTACATTCAGGCGTCCCAGCATCCAGGGTGGCAGGAGGCTATGAAAAATGAATTTCAAGCTCTTATTAGCAACAACACATGGGAAATTGTAACCCTACCTCCAGGAAAGAAACATATAGGATGTAGATGGGTCTATAAAGTAAAACATAGAGCAGAAGGGACAATAGAAAGACTAAAAGCTAGGTTGGGGGTTCAAGGTTATTCTCAAAAAGAGGGGATAGACTTCAGAGATACTTTTTCTCCAGTTGTAAAAATGACCACCATTAGGACACTAATGGCTATTGCTGTTAAGAAAAAATGGTTTTTGCATCAATTAGATGTTAACAATGCCTTTTTACATGAAGATTTGAATGAAGATATATATATATATATATGAAAGTTCCTCCAGGTTTATCCACTCATGTTCCTAATGCTGTTTGCAAACTAACCAAATCTTTGTATGGTCTCAAACAAGCCTCGAGACAATGGTATGCCAAACTAGCTGAAACTTTATACAAGAAAGGGTACCATCACTCCGAGAATGATTATTCCCTATTTTACAAGAAAAATGGTGATTTAGTTGTTTTCTTGGCAGTATATGTCGATGATATTCTTTTAACAGGAAATGATCATGATGAAATAAGAGACATCAAGGAATATTTAGACAGCACCTTTAAGGTGAAAGATTTGGGACATGTAAATTTCTTTCTGGGTATTGAAGTTCTGAGAACTTCACAAGGGTTGTTATTGACTCAACAAAACTTCACAAAAGAGTTAATACATGAATTTGATTGTGATTCATCATCTACTGTGGTCACCCCTTTAGATCCCAACTTTAAATTGTCGCCAGATGCAGGTGAGGTTTTTGTGAATGCTACGCTTTACAGACAGGTAATTGGTAAGTTAAATTTTTTATCCAATACAAGACTTGACATTAGCTTTGCAGTACAACATCTTAGTCAATATATGCAGTCCCCAAGAGTACCACACTATCAAGCAACACTTCGAGTTATTAGATACTTGAAGGGAAGTCCTTTTCTTGGTATTTTACATAATAATGATTCTGATTGTACTCTCACTGCCTATTGTGACTCAGATTGGGCTGCTTGTTCCCATTCTCGCAGGTCTGTCAGTGGTTTTGTCATCTTCCTAGGAAAAACTTTGGTGTCCTGGAAATCTAAAAAGCAGCAGTCAGTGAGCCTATCATCAGCTGAAGCCGAATATAGAAGTATTAGAAGAGTTGTTGCTGAGTTAGCTTGGCTGTCAAGACTTTTACACGAGCTGTCTATTACTGATATCCTTCCTATACCTGTCAAATGTGATAGTCAGACAACAATTTATATAGCAAAAAACCCAGTGTATCATGACAGAACCAAACACATAGAATTAGATTGTCATTTTGTTAGGTCCAAACTTATGGAAGGTCTAATTGTTCTTTCTCATGTTCCAACCAAGCTTCAGCTTGCAGACCTTCTCACTAAACTCCTAACAGGGACTCAACATCATGTAATTTTAGAAAAATTGGTGGTTTATCAACCACCAATTTGAGGGGGGGGGGTGTTGGTGTATTTTAGGTTTATTTATTTTTGGTTCTAGTTGGGCTTTGTTTTGGGCCCGTAGGGTTTTTCTTTCCTCTTCTTGTTTTCTTTTCCTTTTGTCTTTGTTTTCTCCTATTTAAGGTAGGAGGTTCTTTTTGTTTTTGTAAGGCAGTTGCCTCACGTAATAAACATCAACTAGGGTTTCTTCTCTTCCCTTTCTGTTCTTTCCCAAATCTTGTCAGTTTCTCCTATAAATTGGAGCTTTTGGTGGACTGTTTTACACATCGAAAACAAACAACTCTCCATTCCTCTCCTCTTCCCTTCTCTTTCTAGATAATTAGTTTTGCATACTCCATATCCTTGGCCACGAGTGCACGTGTTTAAGGATAATTTGAGTTAACCTTAGGGAGCGACCGACAATTTTGATTGACACCGAGGTCAGTCCGTAATTGCTTTTAAGGCAGTGATTTTTCCACGATTCAGTTTTCTTGTGTTTTTCCACAATCTTGATTAATTCTATTTCCAACATTTTATTCAAATTTAAAATTCAGTCACTTGGTAATGATCGAATAAAAATTCATGTTGGGTTAAAATTTTTGCATTTAAATTTGGGTTTACCGAATTTTGGTTAAAATTTAGATGTAAGTCAAATTCAATCATTCTGATTCGTGGTTGAAGAAACTTGGTTATGAGGAAAGTGTTATGGCTCAATGACTCACATAAATATATAGGCTCAATTTTCGTATTCGGTCAAATTCTATCATTCGGTTAACTGATCATATTTGATAAAAAATCTAATAGTTAATTTTCAGTTTTGACAAAAATTAAAACTCGGTCGTTCAGTAGTTTTGTATGAAAAAACGATCTAGGCACGATTTTAAGATTTTTTATCAATATTCAAATTTTAAGATTTTTGACCAATATTCAAATTAACCGAACTTAAGAGCCGGACCTCAACTTTTTTACCACTCCTAGGTATATGAACATCCATTACGGCACGTTGTTTACTTGCCATTGTATTGGCGTCATGACAAGGAAAGTGGCAGAAGAGATCCTCCATGACAAAGACGAGACTCATGCGGGAATGAAAATATGATGGCAAGCCTTATGGTGGAAAGGGAGGATGAGGTTTCTTAATTTGTCCTCTACTGCCTACAACAAAATGAAATCCAACCAAGAAGCATGAGAGAGGAGCTAAAGTAATTGGGAAATCGTACAATATTTGGAGTGCTTCTAGTGGAATCCAAAAAGAGAAACAAAAGATCAAAAAGATGACAACAAATGGTTTCGGAAGAGTGTAGTCTATGTGGTGACTCTTTCTTTCCCCCTCTAGGAAGTGGAGTTACTTGTGTTATGTTTTGAAATCCAATTTAAGATATTTTTTTTTAAAAAAAAACATTTTCATATGGTGATTTACCCCTTTTTTCTCTTTTGGTTTATATTTATGTTTGTATTATTGTATACATTTTCATATAGTGCCAATGAAAAGTTTGCCGGCCACAATACATTCATAATGTTGCCCAAATTAGTAGTTGCAGCCAAAACTCTAATAGAAAAAATTTGAAGTTATGCATTGATGAAGGTTAACCAGATTACTATAAGAGATATTTGTCGGCCATACCATCAAAAATCAAAAAGGCGTCGCGTAAATAATTGTAGCTCTACTGGTAAACTCCATTCGTTAATAGAGTGTTTGGCCGGAGGGAGAATTCTCCTAAAAAAATTTGGGGACTTTTTTAAGTTGATTAAGTTTTGAGAAATTTCATTTGGTGGGTTTCAACTTTTGTCTATTTCAAATTGTCAATCACTTTTAGAATGATTTTGAGTGGAAGACTTATTTTAAAAATTATTCCAAATGATAAGCTTATTTTGAAAATTTTAAAAATTATTCCAAGTTTCAAGCACTTTAAAAACTATTTCTAGTTGTCAAACAATTTAGATATTATTCTAAATGAGTCAATTGTGAGATTGATAGGGAGAACTAAATAAAATTGAGGGAATAAGAAAGTTTTGTGGGCATTATTATAACAACAATACAAGAACAAGCTTAATATTTGGAATAATTTTCAAAACAAGTCTACCACTTAGACTTAGAATAGTTTTACAAGTGGTTGACAACTTGGAATAGGTAGAAGTTGAAACCTACCAAATAAAATTTCCTTTCATTTTTTTTATGTTTGATTATAAAATGAAGAAGGGAAAGTTTATGTTTGGGACGATCAATATTTTCCAATGGTTGATGGGAAATATTTTTCTATAGGGGCGTTGAGAGTTTTTTCCCATTGAAAAATAAATCACTATAATTTATTTTCCCAAAATGCCTATGAAAGCTACATTATAAATTTTATAAATAACGATAGTTTGGACATTTTAAATAAATTTTCCTATAAACTTTCCAATATCTTCAAATATACAAAAAACATTGTGATGTAATACTTCCCACAAAATTTTTAAAAAAAAATCTAAATAAATTTTCTTGACATTTTTCTTAGCAAAAGAATCAAACGCATTCTAATAGAGATGCAATAATAGGGATGACAAAGTACTTTCACTTACTCACTTAACATATCCAACTATACCAAGTGAGTCCTGAATAACAGTCACTAATTTTAGATGAATAAGTTCAAAGCTTTTCAATACATAATGAATACTAATTTTACAACTTTAATTATATAAAAAAATTGTCAAGGATAGATTTCAATGACCGATTTCAACCCTAAAATAGGCAGAATTTTATAGCTGCTACTAAACCCTCCACCTTCGAAGAGATATTTCCATTCTTCTTCGATTCGTTCTTTTCCACCGAGTACACTCATCATCTCCATGTCAACCAAACCTTGAGTATTAATATATTTGGGATCCTTGTTGTGGTTCTCCATCACCATATCTATTATAATCACTTTGCCTCTTTCCTCTTTGCTTGGAATGGCCTCTTTGCATTTTTGAAGTATTTTAATGCAATCCTCGTCATTCCAATCATGTAATATCATCTGTAAATTGTTTCAAAAGACATTAGTCAATTTTAAATATTCGATCAAATTTTTCATTTTTTTGAAAAATAAATCTATTCAAATTAGACCATTTGAGTTCGTTTGAACGAAGTGACTGAATTCAGATTCTGCCGTTATTTGCATTCAAGTTGGAGTTGGACAACGCAGTCCTCCTAGTTTTAGGACTGCGAACTCCTAGTCGAAAATCCATGGAATCCAGATTGAGGAAAACAGATAACAATTGGCAAAAATAGGATCCTAGTAAACAATTTACAAGAGAATTAAGTAATAGAGATAAAGAATATGAATCTGACCTTGAGTAAGACAACTTGTGCATGGGGAATAGCTTTGAACATGTCACCTCCCACATACTGGACGTTATGCATAGTGGTCTTCTTCCCCTCAACAACATGCGGCAGATCAAGAACCGTACACTTGATCATTGGGTATGCCTCAGCAATGGCTTTTGCCATCGTCCCATTACCACCACCAACATCCACTATCGATTCCACCCCTTTAAATATTTGCTTGCCCTCTTCACTGTTCAACAATGCCGTAGCAACAATTCGTGCATCGCTAGCCATGGCTCTGTTGAATACATCTTGTTTGCAATCACTCACTTGCTCCCACATGTTCTTTCCATGGGACATTTGGAAAGGGGTCAACTCAGTGTCACTCTTTAACCATGCGCTTAAAGAAAGAGACTGGTCGATGGAGGTATTCAGCACCAAAGGAGCCATGGAAAGAGGATGGTCATTCACAAGAAGCTGCGAATTCATGGTTAGACCAAACACAGATTCTTCACTCTCAGGTAGCTTCTGCTCAGAGAAGAAGTTGGAGTTTACAAGGAAACGCATCAAATGATACAGAGAATTGGTTTTGGTTGGGTGGATAGAGAGGGCAGTTGCAAGCTCACCAAGTGTAATGGGCTTCCCATGCTTTTGAATGGCGTCGGCAATGCCTAACTGGACACAATTCCGAATGGCCAAGGAATATTGGAAGCTGTAATTGTGGTGCCATATGTGAGCTTGTGCTTCTAGCAACTCTTGTATTTCACCACTGCCAAAGTTAGCCAAATCCATATGTTGTAGATGTATTGTGTATTTGTGTTTCTTCCTCTTCACCTGAAAGATCACAAATATATTTAGAAACGTAGCTAATTAGCTGACCTAACACGACAGTGGTCATGTATATGGACTTACGTACGTGTTGCCCTCTAGTTTAACATATATATATATGGCTGAAAAAATGAGACGTAAAAGTTGATTTTCCATACGTGTTGACGTTATACTGGCTTTTTGCTGGCATGAGGCAAATGCATGTCATATAGTCATCTTTTGCATAGCTTCAGTATGGCCAGTGTCCTCAATAATAATTGGGATACATGATGAGATACATGGTTATGAGGTAATCTTACATTGAAAATTTTACCACAAGAGAAGAAAAGAATCAACTATATTAATATAAAGTCTGTATTAATAATTTGTCCAAAATAAATTTTATATGAAAAATACTTTCATCTCCATAAATATCATTAATTGTTGCCTCAAGTAATGATAGTTTGATATACACACACACACACATATATATATATATATATATATATATTTGAATAATAATATACCTACCTTTATTATTAGATATTAATATACCAACTTTTATATCTAAGTGATTTTAACATACTTACCATTAATTAAGTGATGGTGGACCGATTTCAAGGATTATGTTAAAAGCGGTGGAAGTTGATAGGTTATGGAGGGTGCCCGAGCCTAAATCATGTCTATGCCCAAAGGAGTGGTGGACCCAATTTAATTAGGCCCACCCAGACTAGGGGCGAAACAAGTTTTAACCTTTACTTCATTGGCTTAGTGTAGATTAGGTGAGGTAAGGGTTAAAACTCTTCCGTCCCTTGTCTGGGTGGGCCTATTTAAATATTTTGAAGTAAGTGTATATATATATATATGTGTGTGTGTGTGTGTGTGTGTGTGTGTGTGTGAGTGCCAATACTATGAGCACATATATATGATGTCATGAACATTTACACTCTGCTTGGGAGGAGAGTTAAAATAAAGAGTAGAGGTTCGAAAGAGTAAAGGAAGGAGAGGGTACTATGGGAGGGTTCATAAGGGTAATTAAACTATTTACCCTTACTTAAGGAGAACAATTTGGAAAGTTCATAAAAGTAAAATGTTAATTAACATATTTGTCCTTTCACATTATATGTAATTCAATATAATACTCATACATTTGTTCTAATACTCATTCTCTTTCTACTCCCCCTCTCTCCATCTCTCTCTCTCTCTCTCTCTCTCTCTCTCTCTCTCTACCCCTTCCCCCCTCTCTCTTCTCTCTCCTTTCCCTCTCTCTTTACCTTTCCCCCCCTCTCTTTCTCCACCCTCTCAATCTACTCTCTCTGTCTCTCTCTCTCTCTCCCAAGCAGAGTGTAAATGTTCATGACATCATATATATGTGCTCAGAGTATTGAGGCGCGCGCGCGCGCACACACACGCATATATATATATATATATATATATATATATATATATATATATATATATATATATATAATATAGGGTAAATTGGATTCTAATAATCCCTACTATTGCAAATTGGATGACAATAATCCCTATTTTCAATTTGCATTCTGATGGTCCAAAAAAAAATAAAATTGTATTGTAGTGGGACATAATCGAGAGTATACCCTAAATATCATAGATTTTGTGTTGCATTTGATTCAAAACTTTGTATAACACTTTACCACGATTTTTAATGAATTTACAGCATTTCTCCCAATTTTTTTTCAATTTTTTATGATTTTTTCAATTTTATTCATTTTAAAAAATCATAATAATTGCTCGGAATCTCAGAAAAATAATTTTAAAAATATTTTAGTAACTACACTTCGTTACATATCTAGGGGTAGGAACCAAAAAAACAAAAACAATATGGGGTAGGCATGGAAAAAATAAAAAGAATGTGGTGATGGATTTGGTACCACTACAATACAATTTTATTTTTTATTGGACCACCAGAATACAAATTGAAAGTAGGGATTATTAGAAGCCAATTTCCGTATATATATATATATATATATATATATATATATATATATATAATTGGATTCTAATAATCCCTACTTTCACCAATTGACAATGGTGGACCGTACTTTCACTTTGTATTCTGGTAGTCGAAAAAAAAAATAAAATTGGATTGTAGTAGTACCAAATCCACCTCCACATTCTTCTTATTTTTTTCATTCCTACACTATATTGTTTTTGTTTTTTCGTTCTTGCCCCTAGAATGTTAATGATTGTAGTTTCTAAAACATTTTTTAAATTATTTTTTTAAGACTCCGAATAATTATTATGATTTTTTAAAAATAATAAAAGTGAAAAAATCATAAAAAATAGTAAAAAATGAAAAATGTTTTTGGGAGAAACACTGTAAATTCATTAAAAATTATTGTAAAGTGATATACTACGTTTTGAATCAAATGCAACACAAAATCTATGATTCCCTCGAAAATATCCCACTACAATCCAATTTTTTTTTTTGGACCACCAGAATACAAAGTGAAAGATTTACCCACCATTAATCGTGAAAGTAGGGATTATAAGAATCAATAATCCTATATATATATATATATATATATATATATATATATATATATATATATATATATATATATATATATATATATACTTACGTCAAAATATTTAATTAGGCCCACCCAGACAAGGGACGGAAGAGTTTTAAACCTTACCTCACCTACCCTACCCTAAACCTATGAAGTAAGCATTAAAACTTCTTTTGCAGGAGAGAGAGAGAGAGAGAGATGGTGTGTGTGTGTGCATGCGTGTAAGAGAGAGAAAGAGAGATGAGAGACAGAGTGATTTGTGTGTATGTGTGCGAGAGAGAGAGGGAGAGAGAGTTGGAGAGAAATAGATGTGTGTGTTGTGATTCAAATAGGGTTAAGGGTAATATGGTCATTTTTATTGTATATATGTATATTATAATTTATTCAAACACATATTTATATTCCAAATTAGCGTGTTAAAAAAATAAGGGTTAAGAGGGGTAAAGGGGTAAACCTCAATCTCTCTTACTCTTCCTTACCCTCTCTCAGTCTCTTCTCAAGCAGGGTAAGGAAGAGTAAGTACCCTCCTTAACCCCTCCTTACACTTCTCCCAAGCAAGCTCTTAATGTTCTACCACCTAATGGCCGGTAAATATATTTGTAAATTGAGTTCATGGACTATATATACATATATTTTTGGATCGAAATATACTCACCTTTATTATTAGTTATTAATATACCGACTTTTATATCTAAGTGATTTTAATATACTTAACATTACATAATTGGTGGTGAACCGATTTCAAGGATTATGTTATAAGCGGTGGAAACTAATGGGTTATAGAGGGCCCCTGAGCCTAAATACTGTCTAGGGCAAAAGGAGTTGTGCATGGGCCCAATTTAATTATGCCCACCCAGACTACGGGCGAAAGAAGTTTTAACCCTTACTTCATAGGCTTAGGGTAGATTAGGTGAGGTAAGTGTTAAAACTCTTCCGCCCCTTGTCTGGGTGGGCCTAATTAAATATTTGAAGTAAGTGTATATATATATATATATATATATATATAAAACTCTCTCTTCAGGCTGTCTCTCTCTAGGTGATTACCGGCAACCACCTGAGTCCAGGGCTGTAGCCCTAGCCATGGCGAAGACCAGGAAGGCCAAGCAGGCAAGAGCCAAGACGCCGACCAAGGCATCTCCGACGAGCCCTCCGGCGACAGCTGTATTAAAGGAGAGTAAAGCAACCGAACTACAGCGACACTCGAAAGCTGACACAGATGATTTGGCCGGACAAAAATCAGATCAAGATCGAAGTAAACAAATCTCAACCAGTGTCTTTCAAGAACTGAATGCAGATCACCAATCACATAAATCAGATCTAAATTCGGTAAAATCGAAGGAACTACCATTAGCACCTTCATATGCATCTTTGGTTGATCCGGATGAAGGCACTGCCCTGGAATTCAAGGAAGCAGAAATTGTAGATGGAGTACCTATAGCAAGGATCGAGAAAATTCAAGTGCAAAAAGAGGAGGAATTCTGGAAAACATCCATCATATGTTGTGTGATTGGAGCCAATCCACCTTTCCCGATAATTGATGGTTTCCTCAGGCGAATTTGGGGACGATACAGCATCAACAAAATCGTTGCAATTAGAAAAGGATTGTTCTTGGTTAGATTCGACAAAGCCGAGCATCAAAAAGAGGTACTCAATCGGGGAATTTTCTTTTTTGATAACAAACCTCTAGTTGTGAAACCTTGGAACCCTACCCAGAAAATTGATTTGGATGAAATCAAAACTCTACCAATTTGGGTCAAATTTTCACAGCTCAATATCCAATATTGGAGCACAAAAACACTGGGAAGTTTAGCAAGCCTAGTTGGAATGCCTATAAAAACTGACAAGGCAACTAGGGACAGATCACATCTAAGTGCAGCTAGAGTTATGATTGAGGTTAAGCTGGATGGAAATCTACCTGAAGAGATCAAATTCCTGAATAAAAATGATGTCATTGTCTCTCAGAAGGTAGAATACGATTGGAAACCAATCAAATTGATGCATAATGAGACCAACGGATGATCTCATTACACAATATCTAAGGATCTTTAAAAACGAAGATAGGAATCTCCCTTCTCAAAGTTCCAAAGAACCAAAAATGGAATAGAAATGGACGAAAAAGATGGAAAGAACTATGAAAGATGATTACCAAATGAATAGAAAAGATGAACGAATGGATAAACGAATGATGAATGATGATCGAATGAAGCGTTTGAATGGATGCACATTTGTTGAAGCTTGGACGTGATGATGAAGAACAAATACTTCTTGTTGAATGCTTGATGAATTCTTGTTGAATTCTTGATGAAGAAATGATGAATGACGTGAGATGGATGATAGATGGATGAATGAGCGTTGGATAGTTGATGGCTTTTGAAGATTCTTGGAGGATACAGCCACACCACCTTCAAGAGACCTTCAATTCCTTCCTTTCACCACTAAGGATGCCAACCTTAGCTAGAAGAAGGGGATGATTCGAATCCCATAAGAGAGAAACGAAAAGAACCTAGCATGAAAGCTAGAATGAACACACCATGTGTTTGATATCTAAAAATTCAATGCGTATGAATGAATTACAAAGCACCCTAAGGGGGGTATTTATAGTTACAAGCCCTCCCTTATGGTGTGTACAAGACAAGAAATGGGCCACTTAGGGCTTTCATCATCTACTCTAATGATTACATCATAAAGAAAACAATGTACTAAACTATATTACAAATATGAATAACTCCTTGGATTCTCATCCAAACTAAAAGATTCTTGAACCATATGAAAGCTCTTGGAATGTAGATTAATCCTCTCTAGGATGACTTCTATGATAGCTTCATGGTCCTTGAATTAAGGAGCAAAAGTATACGACCATATGAGTTGATCCCTTCTAAGTAGAGAGATATATGAGAGACTTGAGCTCTTCTTTCTTCTAGGTGAGTATTAGATGTCTCCATGGTTGACCTTGATGCATAAGGCCATCAATTATGCATCACAAATGCACAAACTGTCATATGCTGGGGCACATGACTGAAGAATGCAAGAAGAACAAGGAAAACAAACCTCAGAGAAAAGAGCAAAAACAAATTTGGCAAATAAAGCAGAAACCTTTGAGGGAGGTGGATGAAAATGGCTTTATAAGGCAAACAAAGTCAGAAACCAGACAACAAAGGAACACAACAATACTATGCAGAGAGCAGACCCCAAGCACAAACAGATTCAATGCTCTAATACTAGATGAGGAGGATCACGAAGATGAAACAAAAGATCCATCAGTGAAAGGAATGGATGATGGTAGTGAAGAGGATGAAAGTTCCTCTGGGTCTGATACAGATCCACAATGAAATACATCATATGGAATGTAAGGTGTCTCAATGACCCTAGAAAGCGAGAAGATGTGATGTTCTTCTTGCAAGATAACCAACCAGATGTGGTCTGTTTGCTAGAGACTAAGGTGAAGCCTCATAATGAATCAATACTATCCCAAGGTATTATCAACACTTGGTCTTCAATAAGCAATTTTTCATTCAGGAGGTAGAATTTATATTGCCTGGCGTCAAAACAAAGTAAATGTGCAAATGATCCATGCTGATGCTCAATTTATTCATGTTCTGATACATGATTTCAGTAGAGATACAAAAATTCTATACACATTTGTCTATGGTTTTAATCGTATGGAAGATAGACTAAGTCTCTGGGAAAACCTAAGACTTATAGCTGATAATATTGATGGAGCTTGTTGTATAGTGGGAGATTTTAACTCCATTTTGCATGAAGAGGACAGAATCAATGGGACTCCTGTGCATAATTTTGAAACTCGAGATTTCCAGGATTGCCTTGATCACTACCAGCTAACCGAGCTGCACTGTCAAGGTTCCAATCACTGATGGTCCAATGGTCATGTGCAGTCCAAGATTGATAGAGTTTTTCACAATGAGAATTGGGTTCTTGATACTGATTTGGTGAAGGGTACTTATCTCCCTCAAAGCCTCTCTGATCACAAGCCTATCTTAATGGAGTTTCTGGAAAGTCCAAAAGTTCAAGCATGCTTCAGGTTCTGTGATATGTGGGTAACAGACCCAAGTTTTGATGGTATCATCGAGAATGCACTAAATAATGTCAGACATGGATCTCCAATGCATGCTCTCTATCATCTACAGAAATCAATTAAACTTGCTCTCAAAGCCCTAAACAGGCGCAAGTATGCTGACATTCATCAGCAATGCAAAGCAGCGAGGGAAAGACTCCTGAATATTCAAAACTCCCTTATGACAGCTCCAAAATGTCAGCAACTCCAAAGAGATGAAACAGAAGCCAAGCAGCACTACAGACTCATCCTTAAATCTGCACATCAGATTATATCCCAGCAAAGCAAGATTGAAAGCAGCGTATATGGAGATACTTGTACTGCTTTCTTTTTCAGCAAGATGAAGAGAAGGAAAAACACTTCAACAGTATACTCTATTTCTGATCAAAATGGTCAACTTATAGATGGGTTCCAAAATGTTGGTGAGCACCTGGCCAATTACTTCAAAAACCTCCTGGGTGAGAAGTCTAATTACAATCGGCATATTGATCAACGCACCATTAATCAAGGACCTTCTTTGACCTATCCTCAGCAGATTCATTTGTGTAAATCTTTCAGTCGAAGAGATATCAAAGAAGCTGTGTTCTCGATCCCGAATACCAAATCCCCAGGACCCGATGGCTTTTCAAGTGGTTTCTACAAATATGCTTGGCCCCAACTGGAAGATTTATTCTGCGCAGCAATTAGTGAATTTTTTGAGTCGGGAAGGATGCTACCTACATGGAACTCTACTGTCCTTGCTCTAATACCAAAGACAGAAAGCCCAACTTCAGCTACTGATTTCAGGCCAATTTCTTGCTGCAACACAATATACAAAACAACATCAAAATTGATTGCGTCAAGATTAAAGGCAGTACTCCCTCATCTAATCAATGGAAGTCAAACGGCTTTCATTCCTGGGAGAGAACTAATTCACAATGTCCTAATGTGCCATGAACTCTCTAGAGGATTTCGCAGAAAAATCTTCAGCTCAAAATGCATTTTCAAAATTGACCTGCGAAAAGCTTTTGACAGTGTCAAATGAGAGTTTATTATGGAAATCCTGCAAGGATATAAATTCCCTCCACAATTTGTTAAGTGGACCATGAGCTGCATCACTACCACCTCCTACACAGTTCAGATCAATGGAGGCACATGCGGATATTTCAAAGGGACCAAAGGATTACGCCAAGGAGATCCGATATCCCCACTCATTTTTGTACTCACAATGGAGTATCTCTCGAGGAGTTTGTCTACAACAGCAAAAGAGACCAGCTTCAAATTCTTCCCACGATGTAAGAAACTAAATATTACACATCTTGTTTTTGCGGATGATTTGATGATTTTCTCAGCAGCGGATCCCTACAGTGTTCAAAAAATCGTTGACACCCTGTCTCATTTCTCTCAAGTTTCTGGTCTTTGTGCAAATGCCAATAAATCCAAAGTCATGATAAGTGGAACGTCACAAGCCATAAGAGATCAGATCTTACGGATAACAAATTTTGAAGAAGGAAATCTTCCTTTTTACTACCTTGGAATGCCGATTACAGATGGTCGGTTAAGCAAGTTGGACTGCCAAAAACGATTGACAAAATCACAGCTAGGATCAAATCATGGAGAACCGCAAACATTTCTTATGCTGGACGGGTGACTCTCATCAACACAGTTATTATGGGTGATTTCTCCTATTGGGCCTCTATTATGATCATCCCACAATATGTCATTGACCAGATTACAAGGATCTGTCGCAATTTTCTTTGGGGGGTGACATCCACTACTCAAAGACTCCTCCTATTAGCTGGGATACTGTCTGTAAGCCAAAATCATTTGGGGGACTGGGCATCAAAAATTTGAAGATCTGGAACACAACATTAATTGCCAAGCAAACAATGACAATTGCTGAGCAAAAAGAAAGTCTTTGGGTCAAATGGATCTACGAAAGATACATCAAAAGAAGAGAATGGTGGGCTTACCAACCAAAAGGGGATACGTGTTGGTATTTCAAGAAACTTTGCAATGTCAAAGAGAAACTTAAAGCGGCAAATGTCCCCATGTCACATTACACAGTGAAAATAGGATACAAAACTCTGGAAAAAGACAATGTCAAATGGCCATGGGCAAGGTTTGTATGGAACAAACACAATACGCCAAGACACTCGTTTTGCGCATGGATGGCAATACATGGACGACTTCAAGTGAAAACCAGGTTGCACAACAGCAACATTCAACCGAGTTGCCCCATGTGTAGTAACCATGAGGAGACAATCGAACATCTTATGTATGACTGTAACATATGCCCAACAGATCAGAGGTCATCTGATCGAATGGCTCAAGCTACCAAACGCAGCGAGCTGGGAACAATGGAGCCGGAAAATACTAAATCTCAAGCGAAACAAGCACCAAAAGCACATAATGTTTGCCGCCTTCGCCTCTTACATCTATAACATATGGCATGCAAGGAATACTCTTTCTTTCAAGAATATCAGGAAGGAACCTTTCAACGTCTTTCAAATTATTAAGCACCATCTTAGGGATAGAACGTTGTACCTTACTAAGAACTCTGCAAAGAGTTCAACATACATAGATATGTTGTGTAATTAGGTTGTACTTTGGCTTTATTTGTTTAATGAATATCTCACATTTTTTTCAAATATATATATATATATATATATATATATATATATATATGTGTGTGTGTGTTTGTGTGTGTGTGTGTGTGTGTGTGTGTGTGTGTGATCTTTAGCCTTTGTTTTGGGCTTTTTATAGATTAACTTTCTGCCAAAAAAAAAATATGTGTGTGTGTGTGTGTGTGTGTGTGTTTGCCAATACTATGAGCACACATATATGATGTCATGAACATTAACACTCTGCTTAGGAGGAGAGTTAAAATGGAAACTAGGGGTTCATAAGAGTAAAGGAAGGTGAGGGTACTATGGGAAGGTTCATAAGGGTAATTAAACTGCTTACCCCTGCTTGGGAGAACAATTTGGAGATTTTATAAGAGTAAAATGTTAATTGACATATTTATCCTTACAAATTATATGTAATTCAATATAATACTCATACATTTGCTCTAATACTCATTCTCTTTCTACTCACCCCCCCCCTCTCTCTCTCTACCCCTTCCCCCCCTCTCTCTTCTCTCTCCCTTCCTTCTCTCTTTACCTTTTCCCCCCTCTTTCTTTCTCCACCCTCTCAGTCTACTCTCTCTCTCTCCCTCCCCCAAGCAGAGTGTAAATGTTCATGACATCATATATATGTGCTCATAGTATTGGAAAACACACACACACACATACACACACACACGCGCGCGCACACACACACACACACACACACACACACACACACATACACATATATATATATATATACACACACACACACACTTACTTCAAAATATTTAATTAGGCCCACCCAAACAAGGGACGGAAGAGTTTTAACCCTTACCTCACCTAATCTACCCTAAACCTATGAAGTAATGGTTAAAACTACTTTCGCAAGGAGGGGGGGGGGGGGGAGGGGGAGAGAGAGAAAGAAAGAGAGAGAGAGAGATGGTGTGTATGTGTGTGTGTGTGCGCGCGCGTGTAAGAGAGAGAAAGAGATATGAGAGACAAAGTGATTTATGTGTATGTGTGCGAGAGAGATAGAGAGAGAGAAAGAGAGAGTTGGAGAGAAATGGATGTGTGTGTTGTGATTCAATTAGAGTTAAGGGTAATATGGTCATTTTTTATTGTATATATGTAAATTATAATTTAATCAAACACATTTTACACTCCAAATTGGGGTGTTAAAAAAATAAGGGTTACGAGGGGTAAAGGGGGGTAAACCTCACTCCCTCTTACTCTTCCTTACCCTCTCTCAATGTCTTCCCAAGTAGGGGTAAGTAGGAGTAAGTACCCTCCTTAACCCCTCCTAACCCCTCCTTATCCTCCTCCCAAGCAAGCCCTTAATGTTCTATCGCTTAATGGTAAATATATTTGTAAATTGAGTTCATGGACTATATATACTAGCAAATACCCGGGCGTTGCCCCGAATTAATAAGTAAAAAACGAGCATTCATATATGAATACCCTACACCTTCAATTAAAAAAATAGTCAGGCATTGCCTGTTACGAATATGATCATACATCAAGATTAAATTTATATGACTTAACCAGATAGAAGCAATTATTTGATCAAATGCAACAAAACTACAATAAAAGCAAAAGTTCGATAATAGTTAAGATATGCACGAATGAAAAAAAATAATTGTTAAGATAAAAAGAGATATCGTAAATGGGACACCAATGAGTGAACGATGATTCTTCGATTATCTGTGGCAAAAAATACATGAAATTCGTAATAAGATTACGAAAGACATGCAGAATTAAGTGGATGTCGTCATAGAATTTACCTATAACACTAATGACCATTATGACATCTCGACATATAAAATTCTTCTTCTCAGTCAACTAATGTAATTAATCAAATTAAGGGTTCATATTGACATATAAATGGAGATTTAATGGCATAAGTCCATGATTGTTGTAAGTGCTCATATAATATGACACATAACATACAAACAACTTATCGCTATATGGGGTGAAAGGTATGAAAAATAACAACTTTACAAATTTGGTTATGAAACCTTAAAATGTCAAGTCAAACTTTATATACACATCGAATTTGATGAACTCATCCCTAATCTTGCTCAACATCAATGATAACTACCCCTCTATTTCCTCCTCTTGTTCAATCCTTCCTTTCTTAGGTCTAGTCACCCGGGTCCTTATCTCCTTGTCTACATGCCTCAAGCACTTGATGTTGCTAAGTTATAAGACTTTGCCTGGTTAAATTGATTCTTCTTTACTAAATGCATACATATAAAAAATCATTTAGCACATATTCGGTTAAAGAAACTTAAAATGTGAAGTCAAACTTTATGTACATGTCGAACTTGATGAACTCATCCCCAATTTTGCTCAACCTCAATGGCAACCACCTCCTCTGTCTCCTCTTTCAATCCTCTCGTTGTTGGATGTAATCACCAGAGTCATTACTCCTTGTTTACCTTTCTCAAGAACTTGATGTTGCTCAAATAAAGGACCTTGTCTAGTTAAACTGATTCTCCTTTAATGAATGCATAAATACGAAAAATGTTAACAAATTTAAAAGATTTAAACCAAAGACATGTAGATGTTTGAATGAAAGGTCAAGAAAAGATAAAATAAGATCAAGTATGAAAAATTACAATAACATAGAACATGGTGGTAGCATAAAACTATAAATAGTCATTATTACTGTAACAATAATTATCATTGACATTTATTTGCAACACTTACTTGGAGCGAGATCTATCGTTGCATATTCATGTCAAATTTGTAGGTTTAGTACATCAGTACATATATGTGCATTACATATACATCTACCTATAATAATAGTAAAACAGCATTGACTCTTCAGGGAGTAATTTTAGGAGTTTTACTAAACTCTAACAGTTTGATTTAAGATAATAAAATCTCAGCCGTTTAAATTATCTTAAATCCACAATATGTTAATGACTTTTACTATTCCATCCCACGTTTCCCCCGCCCCCTCATGAATCACATTTTTACATGTTCTCTAGTAACTACCTACTTTACAGTGTATTCTTCATATCCTCTTAATTTTGCTCCACACCCGCAGGAGTGAAGAAACCCCATCTTTGCCTTCTCGATCACTGTTGCTCTTCGGTAATCATCACTAAATTCATCCAACTACTTACTCATTGTGCTTAATTTATTATCAATTGAAGATTGACATACACTTGGGTGTATAAAAACCACGATCGACTCAACTTCTTTTTCTACCAAGTAATGTCCTCTGTTCCTAATTGCAATATTATATAAATCGAAAAATTAATAGGACCAATCTCATTAGATATATTTGAGTAGTACAGTATAATAGACTATTCATATTTACTTCTTAATTTTGCTCATCATTAGTCAGAATTCAACATGCTCTTCAATCCTCCCTAACTTTAAGTTTTATCCTTCAACTATTCTTCTCTTCTCATAAATTAATAAAATTATCCTCACTTAAGTTTAATTTCCTAATATCCATACTGTTGTGTATTGGAGATTTATATTTGCATACATTTTTAATTTAAAAGGTAAAGCTGTGATTTTGTGATTTTGATCTGGAAAATAGTCAGATTATGTATTTAATGTTTTATTTTTCTTCTGTCGCAGTTTTTAATCAATTCTATATTTATTGTTTATCCTCACTTAAGTTTAGTTTCTCAATATCCGTACTGTTGTGTTTTGGAGATTTATATTTGCATACGTTTTCAATTTAAATGGTAAAACTATGATTTTGTGATTTTGATCTGGAAAATAATCAAATTATGTATTTATGATCCGTTATTTTATACGGTGCGGTCTGTTCGGAAGCACTCGCAACACTCTGGTATGTAGTTTCTTCCCTTAACAAGTTTCCCCTCTGTTTTTACATCGGATCCGTCGGAATCAGTCTCTCAATGAACTTTCGTTCATGGGGGTAAGGCTGCCTACGTTAGGATCCCCCAGACCGCTCTCATACGTGTCACCTGGGAGGTTGTTGTTGTTGTTGTTGTTGTATTTTATACGGTGCGGTGAAACTTGAAAAAGTGTGGCGAAATGTGATGGGTTGTGGTAAGTTGTGGTAAGGTGTGGTGAGAGTTATAGTAGGTGTGGGATGTGAAAAGAGAGAATCTAAAAATTAGAGGAGAAAAGTGAGAAGAGAGAAAAGTAAGAAAGTATTTTGGTAATTATTAGGGTGAATTTCCTAATTGGAGCTATGTTTTAGGAAAGCATTGAAGTAATTGCTGTTAACAAAGCCAATAGGTATGAGTGACATGAGGATAATAATAAGCTATTCTTTCATACTAATTGTTACAATTTTGATTTTCATAATTTTCAATATCAATCTTTGATTGATGATTTCTTATATAATACCCCTTCTGTTTATAAATAATTGATTTTAACACTTTTCAAGGTTCATCTTTCTTCAATAATTTTTCATATAATATTTTATCAAAAAAATTTATATTTTATATTTTTCTAAAAGTATTTTTTAGTACGAATCTAACAATATCAATTTTGTACGATGAATCATTATATAAATCAAAAAATTAACGGTCAAAGTTAATGACACAAAAAAACAGGGCAACAATTAAAAAATGGTGTATGTTATTAATAATTGCAATATTATAATTTTATGATAGTATTTTTCCTTACGAATCTAATGATGATAATTTTATATAACAACTCATTGTATATATTGAGAAATGTAAAGTTAAAATTTTTAAAATTTGACTGCATCACTTAAAAAAATGGAACAGAGGGAGTATTCAATTTAATAATATGGAACAAAGGGAGCTGTCAATTAATTTTAAAGAGAATTAGTAAACCCAAAGAACAAAATTCCAAAATCGGGAACCATGTGATTTAGATTCGGGGGCAAGGTTACGAAATTAATTTGGATTCACCAACGGACCCTACTAGATTAATTTAAACTAAAAGAAAGAGTATAAAGAGAAACTTATTATTTATTTCCAATTTTTATTATCTAGAATATGCAAATTAATGGAATGGAAATGAGAAAAATAAAAGAAACAAACTATAGGAACGTTTATTATATAGGCATGAGCATCTTTATACATTAGAACATGAATAAACAAAATGAGTATTCTAACCTCAATTTTTAATCACTTAAAATGGCATAGATGCGAGGGTTAGAGGGAGAAGAGGCAGAGAATTGAGTTGATTTAGTGTAAATTAATACTCTTAGGTCAACTCGGAATGTCGAAAAGGTGGTGAAATGAGTTAATATTGATAGTGGAAAGTGAGAGTGAAGATTAGCTCAAATGAGGGGATTTCTATCGTGCAGCAAGGTTTAGCGTCATTTGAATGCTACATTTGAGTAATAAATGAATGAAGAATCGTCATCCACTCATTTTGCGTCTCATTTACACTATTTCTTTTTATGTTAACAATTTTTTTTTATTCATGCATATCTTAAATATTATTGAACTTATGTTTTTATTGTAGTTTTGTTTCATTTGATCAACCAATTGCTTCGATCTCTTTAGTTAAGTCTTTTAAATTTTATCTTGATGTATGATTATATTTATATCAAGCCATGTTAAAGCATTTTTAAATTGAAGGCGCAGGGTATTTATATATAAACGCTCGGGTATTTATTTTTCAATTCGGGGCAACGCCCGAGTATTTGCTAGTTATGTTAATTGAACAATGATTTGACGGTTCATATTAAGTTGAGATAGCTTATTAGGTTATACATGTTGCTCTCATGAAAATATGTTTAACACTATTTAGTCATTATGCATGTGCAATTATTAATTTTTACTATATTTTTTTCAAAGTTGTGAAGATGTGATAATTAAGTTAATGGGTGTACAAAGTATAGAGTCCAGGAGTATCACATTTTTCTGTTTATATAGGCATAAGCGGTTGAACCTCTCGTACCCTAGCTAGCTAACTATTTCAGGGGAATAATCCAACAGACCTACAACAGACGAGAAATAGGGATTCCAATGGCCCAAAGCTATGCCTCTCTTCTATCCGTAATCCTTTGAAATGATAAGGAAGAATGCCCCTCAAAATTCGATTCCTGGAGATAAAGAATAAAAGGATGACCTTTTACCATTCGGGCAACAGATGATTGGGAGGGAGTATATATTACATTGACAACTGAAGTTAAGAGATTTTTAATATCATTTTTAATTTAGTTGAACATAACTAACTTTAGCGTCGAATAATTGTTACTAAATCTATTATTATTGTTGTTATTGTTTTTAATTTGTTGATTTGATTAATCGTGAAAGGCTTGGCATTATTGAAGACTTAAAAAATGATAATTAGAATAAATTATAAAATATTATGTAAAATAAATATAACAACAATAAAAAAATTCAAGGCATGAACACACAAACGTGTTATGAGACATCTATTAGATGTCGGAAAACTTTCCCTAAAAAATAAAATGAAGTTGATGAATATTTAGGCTCTGTTCTTTTACACGATGCGGTGCGTTGTGTTACCGTAATTCATCATACTGCTTAATATTTTTCCACACTTCACCACACTTTACTACATTAATCATTACCAATATATCTTCTTACTTTTTTCTCTTCTCACTTTTCTCCTCTACCTTTCACATTATCTTTTCTCACATATCCTAACTCTCACCACATATAACCACACTTCACACATCACCACACTACACTTTTCAATTATTTCACCGCACCGCATCATCACCGCACTCCACCCACCGCGCAAAAGAACATAGCCTTAGTAAAATAACTTATGATTACAATTCAGGAGTAAAATAAAATTATAATAATAATTATTATTTATTAATATTAATATTATTATTATTATCATTATTGTTATTGTTAATTTAATGAATCAAAGAAGGCTTGCATTATTCAAGACTAAAAAATAATGATAATTAAGAATAAAATATATTTTTAGTAAAATAAATGGGGATTAAAATTAAAGGAACGTGGGTAGAGATGTAGGGAGAGATTGGGCGGGTAAATGAATGCAGTTAAGGATGGTCAAGAGATCATTGCAAATTATTTTAAATAAAAAAATATGAATGGTTGTGATTCAATGGCTAATGGAAATTATGGAATCAACGGTTGACACTTCTTTACCGAGAGTTAAGGGTTGTGGAGTCAAAGTCATTTTACTACTATTATATATATATATATATATATATATATATATATATATATATATATATATATATATATATATACTAGCAAATATCCGGGCGTTGCCCCGAAGAAAAAAATAAATACCCGAGCATTCATATATCAATACATTAAAAAAAATATTAGAGCGTTGCTTGGTATGAATATGATTATACATTAAGATGAAATTCAAAAGACTTAACTAAGGAGAAGCAATTGTTTGATCAAGTAAAACAAAACTACAATAAAAATATATGTTCAATAATAGTTAAAATGTGGACAAAAAAAAACAATCATTAAGATAAAAGAGAATATTATAAATGAGATCATAAATGAATGGAAACGTTATATGTGGTAAAAATGCAGGAAAATCACAATAAGATTAAGAAATACCAACATGCGAAATTAAATGGATGCCTTCAGAGAATTTATAGCACTAATGACAATTCTGATGCTTTGATATGCATATAACTTCTACTTTCCAATTAATTGATGTGATTAACTCAATCAAGGGTTATATTGATTATTAAAATGAGATTTACGGACAAAAACTCATGATTGTTGTAAATATTCGGGTAATATATAGCACTAATGACAAAAACTCATGATTGTTGTAAATACTCGGGTAATATATTGATTATTAAAATATTCAAGAAATATTATTATTTTTTACAGAATCAAGAAATTTTTCATTCATATACCAAGAGATCATCATTGATAATTACAAAAATAATAGTTAATGGTATAATAAAGAAACCAATTAAGTCATATGTAGTATTTTTTTATGGGAACATATGTACTTGCTCTATTTTTTCATTTGTCATTTAATTTTTTTAGATACATCTATAATCAATAGTTTCTCAAATTATGTTTTAAAAAATACATTACAGAGTTGGAAAAAAGAAATTCGACCCGAACAGTCTATTGTATGACCCAAAAAAACGGGTCCATACATAGATTTGTCGTCTGAATTTTAATATTGATCGTATGACTAAATACTCAGACATAATTTTTCTCTTTTTTTTATTGTTCAAATCCGGTTTTGACCCGAATCTTCATAGGAATTGTCCAACAAAAACAGGGTTTGCTTATGAATTTTTCGTCCGAATTTTGACATTGACTGAATTTGGCCGACCCGAATTTAATCAAACCCGAATTTCTGCAAAATATGTACTTGTTCTATTTTTTTACTTGTCATTTAACATTTTTAGATACATCTATGAACAATAGTTTCTCAAATAATATTTTTTCAAAAAATACATTATAGAGTTGGAAAACGTTTTTCCCGAACCGAAAAATCTAAATTGTATGACTCCAAAAACCCAGGTCAATACATAGATTTGTCGTTCGAATTTTGATATTGACCGAATTGACCAAATATTCGGACATAATTTTTCTCTTTTTTCTATTGTCCGAATCCAATTCTGACCCGAATCTTTGTTCGAAATGTCCGACAAAAACCGGATTTGCACATGAATTTCTCATCCGAATTTCGACATTGACTGAATTGAACCGACCCGAATTTAATCGGACCCGAACTTTAGCCAGTGATAATACATTATATATTTTTTAATAATATTTTTTATTATGATCCCGATGAATTCAATTTTATATTATGAATTATAATATAAAATAAGATATAAATATTAAAATTTTCAACACAAAGGTTTTTGTGACAGTTAAATAAAAATAGAGGAATTAATTGTATTGTGTTGTAATTGAAAACATAGCTAATTGAGTGATTAATAAATGAATAAAGTCATAATTATAGGTAATGTATGTGTACGACCACTAACTTCCTAATTTGGAATGGAAAGCAAAATTTTTTAAAAAAATTCATGAAGGAAAAAAAAAAGCGATGACTGAATTCGAAAAGCGAAGAACAATAGTTTTTTCCCCGAAAAAAATGCATGTATGTATTTAAAAGTCAAGACCCTACAATCAAGAATATGAGAGTCAACGTAATTCTCTTGCTATTATAGGTAGAGGTAGATTTTACTCCCCAATTTTTAATTATCATTATGAGATGAAAATATATTTTTATATTGGTAATATCTACGTAATTTATTATCTATAATGAAATGTTAATCCCTCAACTTGTTACTATCAATTATTTTATATAATTATGTATGTTGTCAACTTTAATTTAATTTAATTTTAAAAGTGTCATTTTGGCTTGTTATTATTGAAACAATATTTATGGGAGGGGGGGGTAGGGAAGTTAATGTATTTATTCAAGGAAAGAAAAAAATGGTCAATATTCCTATAATTAAGGAGAGAAGAGTCAAAGGGATTTTGCAACTATTATAGTAAGATATATGTAGATATAAATTTTTGGATCGTAATATACACACCTTTATTATTAGACATTAATATACCGATTTTTATATCTAAGTGATTTTAATATACTTACCATTAGTTAAGTGGCGGTGAACCGATTTCAAGGATTATGTTATAAACAGTGGAAAATGATGGGTTATGGAAGGTCCCTGAGCTTAAATACTGGCTAGGCCCAAAGGAGTTGTGGGCTCAATTTAATTAGGCCCACCCAGACTAGGGGCAAAAGAAGTTTTAACCCTTACTTCATAGGCTTAGGGTAGATTAGGTGAGGTAAGTGTTAAACTCTTCCGCCCTTGTCTGGGTGGGCATAATTAAATATTTTGAAGCAAACATACATACATACATACATACATACATACATACATACATACATACATACATACATACATATATATATATATATATATATATATATATATATATATTGAAAAGAGTGTGAAAATCTCTATTCAACAGGGTGAAAACCCCGACAAATTACAACCTAGGCACAAAGAATATCTATACATTTTCCATATTTGCGGGATTTACTAGCAATGTAAAGAGTTCTATCCCTAAGCCATCTTTTGATCATGCCAAAAACATTTTCAATGGTTGGTTGGGTGTTTTTGAAAACCGTATTATTTCTATCCATCCAGATGTTGTAAATGTACCTGCACAAACTGGTGTATATAAGTTCCTTCTGCCATTTACCTTTCTTCATGGAGATGATTTTCCTGCACCAATGCCAAAAGACCGTCACATCATTGTAATGTAGCTAAGTTAAAAGGCGCTGACGGATATCCTTAGCAAACTGGAAGTTGAAGAGAATGTGCTCAACAGTCTCTGAAGCATTACCACAGAGGGGGCAGGAGGGAGGGACAGTCGGGTTGTATCTGTGGAGCCTTTCCCTCACCTGTAGCTTTTGATGAAAGGCTAGCCGAGCGCAGTATGAGTGTCTTGGGGTATTCAATCTTCCCCAAACCATACGAGCCCATTCCCATTTTCATATATCACCGATCAGTTTGATGTAGATGTCTTTCACACTTGAGTTCGAATCCATCCCCGGGACATGCGTCAGTCTCTCCTTTATATGACATATTTTTCTTTTCAGGTACCAGCACACGTCTTGACGCGACTGGAAATGCCACCAGTCTATGTTCTTGACATATCTTCCAGGAATCCACCTAACCCACAGACAATCCTTCTTGTTTTCAATCGCCCAAACTTGTTTAGCAATTAGAGCAGTGTTGCATTGCCGAAGGTTTTGAAGCCCCAATCCCCCCTGCATTTTTGGCCTACAAACTGTGTCCCCGGCAACTGGGGGAACTTTCCTGTATTCTTCCGAGGAGCCCAAAAGGAAATTTCTACAAATTTGGTCCAGCTTATCAATCACAGCCTGAGGAAATATACATACATATATATATATATTTTTTTTCTTTTTTGATTTGTCCAATATATATATATATATATATATATATATATATATATATATATTTGGAAAAATGTGAAATTCATTCCAAAAGGGAGCTACTAGCCCCGAAAAAACTGTTACAAAGCTTTGAGATTAAAGTAAATCTATACATTTGATATATTTTGGAGTTCTACTAGAAATGTAAAGGATTCTACTTGAAATATTTATCTTTATTTCCTTGCAGATTGTTGTCACCTCAGCACGATTGTTCTTGAACAAAGTTTGGTTCCTGGCTTTCCAAACATGATATATATAGCTCACGAGAGTGGCAATTTGGACTTCTTTCTGCCATTTGGGCTTTTTAGCTGACAGGGTTTTCCGACTCCACTGTTCGAGCGTGTTGGCATTAGGAATGTGCATCCATTGGTTGACCAAACCTCTTATCTGTGTGGTTTTGCGGCATTGATATAAGAGGTGGGAGGTTGTCTCATCTGCTCTGTCACAGAGAGCACACGTTGGAGGGATGTGAGGTTGATATTTGTGAAGTTTCGCTCGACATGCAGTCTGTCATGGAAAGCCAGCCAAGCAATAATCGAGTGTCTAGGAGTGTTGACGCGGTTCTAGAAAATTCGAGCCCATCTCCAGTTCTCTTTTTGACCAGTAAGCTATGCATATCCTTTAGCGACCGAGTAGTTCTAATAGGTGTTGGGGGATTGTTTGAGCTTGTTTTTCACACGACATAGCTTTTTAAAATACCAACAACAGTCCCCTTTTGGGCTGTAATCCCACCAATCTTTGCCTTTGATGTATCGTTCATGGACCCATTTGACCCATAAGCATTCTTTGTGATCTAAAATAGCCACAACTTGCTTGGCAATGAGGGATTGATTAAGGTGGTATAGGTTTTTTTTATGCCTAGGCCACCCTTTGCTTTTGGAAGACATACCTTATCCCATGCAATAGGAGGACTCTTACGATGGCCATCAATAGCATTCCACAGGAAATCTCGACATATTTGCGTAATTCTGTCTATGATCTCTATTGGTAGAATGGTGATTGAAGCCCAAAAAGAATATAGTCCTATCAGAACAAAGTTAATGAGGACTATTCTCCCAGCATAAGAGATGTTGCTACGTCTCGAGCTCTTGATTTTGTCTGTCATCTTATCCACGAGCCTAATGCAGTCCATTTTAGACATCTTACTATTAGTTATTGGCATGCCCAAGAGACAAAAGGTAACGTCCCCTTTTTGAAACCAGTAAGGTGGATGATTTCTTCTCTGGTTCTTGGTGTGGTCCCACTGAAGATGATGGTGGATTTCTGAACATTTGCTTCGAGTCCTGTAGTTCCATGGAAGTGATTGAGGGCTTCCATGATCAGTTTAATAGAGTGGGGGTCGGCAGAGCTGAAAATCATGAGGTCATCAGCAAAAACTAGGTGAGTGAGCTTTAGGCTTCTGCATTTGGGGTAGAACTTGAATTTTGGGGTGGTTGCCACGTTCTTGAGACTACGTGAAAGGTACTCCATTGTTATAACAAAGAGGAGTGGGGATATGGGATCTCCTTGTTAGAGACCTCTGCCACCTTTGAAATAGCCGTAATTTTGCCCATTAAACTGGAGGGTGAAGGATGAGGTTGAGATGCATGCGTGTATCCATTGGGCAAACTGACTGGGGAAACCATATCCCTCAAGAATTTCCTGGATAAAATCCCATTGGACTGTATCAAAAGCTTTGCGGAAATCAATCTTCATTAGGCATCTTGATTGTGTAGTTCTCCGTTTAAAGCCTCTCGCAATATCTTGACACATGAGAACATTATGGAGGAGTTCTCGGCTAGGAACAAAGGCAGATTGGCTGTTATTTATTAGCCCAGGTAGGACTGCCTTGAGGCGCATAGCAATTAATTTTGTAATACTTTTGTAAACTACATTGCAGCAAGAGATTGGTCTGAAATCTGCAGGAGTTACAGGTTGATCGACTTTTGGAATAAGAACTAGGACTGTAGCATTGAGCGCACGAAGTAATTTTCCGGTGTTGAAAAATTCCTTGACAACAGCAATGAAGAGCGAACCTAGTTGATCTCAGGAGCGGTTGAAAAACCCGCTCGAGTATCCATAATTTCTTGATCTGGCGATTTATGGTTGGGGATGGAGAATAAAGCATCCTTAATTTCTTGATCTGTGTAAGTGGTACAAAGGTTCTGACATTGTTCTGTCTGCAAAAGAGGCCCTGCATTCATAATGTCTGGGTTTGCCTTTGTGCCGTCAGAGATTGATTGGCCCAACATTGTTTCATAGAATTTGACCATAATATTCCCAACTTCATCATATCCTTCAGAAACGTTTCCAAGCTCGTCCTGGATCAAATGTATTGTGCTTGCAAGCTTTCTTTCCTTCATTTTGGTGAAGAAAAATTTAGTGCAAGTATCCCCAAATGCAGTTACTTCAAACTTACTTTGTTGAGAGATCAGGGCATTTGCAAACTTTAGGATGCGAATATAGTGAGTTCTGGCTTGCTCTTCTTCAGTAATGAGAGTAATATCAGTGGGGTTTTCAGAGAGAAGTTCATGGATGGTGGTCAGTTGCACTCTCACATTCTCTTGTTGTTAATGAATGTCCTTATACTTGTTCCTATTCAGATTTTTGAAGGGGTTCTTCATGCTTTTGAGGACTCAGTGAAGTGGAAACTGTGCAAAGCCCTTCGGTTTGTTTTGGAGGGTTGTCTGGACTATTTGGTCAAATTGATCATCAGTTTGCCACATATCACAAAATCTGAACATGCGTTTGGGAGTGGGGCCATCCAGAAGAGAAAGCACTATGGGTTTGTGATCGGATAAACCTTGCATCATATATTTGGCATCCATATGATCAAACTGGAGGAGCCAATTGTTATTGATAACAATCTATCAATTTTTGAATGCAGATGCTTGTTAGTCTATGTATGTGTCGCTCTTGTGCATTGAAACTCCTTAAGTCGCATCTGTCAATGCAGTCTCTGAAATCTTTAGTTTCTGAAAAATGGACTTGAGTTCCATTTATGCGATCTTCGGCATTGAGTACAGCATTGAAATCCCCCATGATACACCACGGGCCCATAGTGATGGAGCTGATATGGGTGAGGTTTTCCCAAAGATCTTTCCTTTCCTCTTGCTTGTTAAACCCATAAATGAAAGTGTAATGAGCTGACATCAAGGTAAACTTGTCTTGCACTTGACAGTGAATGAATTGTTGATGAGTTTCCAGAACCTGGGCTGAAATGTTTTGATTTTTCCAAGCCAGGAAAATACGACCACAGTGGTGCAAATGAAAATTAATGCGTGTTCCAGTTACGAAACATACCTTGTTTGAGAGTACTGATTTTTTCTTTTTTGATTTTTGTTTCTACCAAGCAGATCAGGTCAAGTTGAACCTGTCTCAAGAAGATCAAAACATCCTCTTGCTTTCTAGGGTCGTTGAGACCTCTAACATTCCATGCCATCACTTTCATCATCATTCTTGGTAATATTCTCTGTCATAGTGCCTTCTTTTCCCTTGCCTTTTGCATAGGCCATATCATTTTCAATTTCTCCATCTGAAATAGTTTGCAAAGCTGCATACTTATTTGCAGTAGGAGTGGATTGAGTTGAATTTCTACTTTGACCAGTTGCAGATGAAGGTTTTGTGTGCCTTATAAGTCCGTGTTCATCTACTTCCCTTCGCTGCTTGATTCTCCACTATTGTTGTTTCTAATCTTGCCTGTGGACCTGGCCAGTGGGTTTTCCTTCCTTTGGTGCAGCTGTTTTATGGTCTTTGCTGTTGTGATTGGCTTGTTTGGCTTGCTTATGTTTGCATTCTATTTCTTGATGACCCATCATGTGGCAGAAATCACAATTCACAAGAAGCCAATCATATTCCACCCTCTGTTTGACAATGTCTCCATGCTCATTGACAAATGATATTTCATCTGGGAATTACCCATCCACTTTTATTTCAACTAAGACTCTAGCTGACATGAGTTGTGACCTCTCTTTTGTTGCTTTATCTGTTTTGATAGGGATCCCCATTGTACTAGCTAGACTACTTAAATTGTCCAAGCTCCAATATTGAATGTCTAGCTTTGGGAATCTAATCCAAATCGGTAAGGATTTGAGAGAGTCTACATCAATTTTCTGATCCGAATTCCATTTCTGAACTATTAGAGGCTTTCTATTAAAGAAAAACATACCCCTGTTGAGTACTTCATTGTAATCTGCCTCTTTGTTAATCTAACCAAGAAAACACCTTTCCTGGTTAAAGCAATTTTGCTCAAATCGAATTTGGACCAGACTCGCTTGATGAAGCCTTCCATGATTGGGAAAGGTGGATAAGAACCCAAAACACAGCATAGAACTGAGAATTTCCAATATTGGATTTCTTCTTCTACCAGTGCCTTTTTCATTTTTTGCAACCTTAACTCCATCTATTTCTTTTGCTGGAATGTATTTCAGTGAGGTGCCAGAATCTGGGTCAAACAAAGATGAGAAAGAGGTTACCTTTTGTTGCTCTACCCAAGCTTTTGCTGATGATGTTGAAGGTTCGATCTGGGTAGTGATTTCCTTTGCTTTGATGTTCACTGAAGAAGGCTTTAGGATCGATGGAAATTTCAGCTTCTTAAAATTCTTTTTGGTTTTGGGTGTTGTTGGCATTTCCAGATCCCATCGATCTGGTTTGCCTCTTTGCAGTAGAATGTTGCTTTTTAGATCCCTTGGTTTTTGCTATGGCTAGGGGTAAGACCCTAATCACAAGAGATTTTTGATCGGTGATGAACTCTCTACTGGATGAGATGTCTCACTGCTGCCAGAATTCTCGTCGGGAGTCGACCGGAATTCTTTGAGAGAGAGCCTCTCATTTAGAGAGAGAATTTTCATATATATATATATATATATATATATATATATATATATAATATATATATATATATATATATATATTATACACGAAAACTAGGATATATTCACACTCTGTAGGAAAAGTGAGTACAAGCAGGGCAGGAGATGGCCCGAGCCCAGGCTACATTGCTAAGACAATATAAGCAAGTTTTCCATATCGACGACGGTGTTTTGCCATGATAAGGCACCGAGTTCGGATACATTCAACAATGCTTTGGCAAACTTTCCTTGGGGGGTCATGTCTTGCCCCATGTAGTATGTGTGTGTGTATTTGCCAATACTATAAGCACATATATATGATGTCATGAACATTTAATGTTCTATCGCTTAATGGTAAATATATTTGTAAATTGAGTTCATCGACTATATATGAATATATTTACCTAATTTTAAGTTAACAGTATTTAGTTTATAAATATATGTACACTTGCTAATTTATAAGCATATTCTGTTTTTCAGTTTACAGTAAGCCTATTTATATATACTATCATTGTTCATCTGTTCATAAAAATATGTAGAGCTGGGCAACGGGCCGGGCCGGACTGGGTTCGGGCCAGTCACAAACGGGTCGGGCCGAGCCGGGCAGATGGTTTTTTTTACTAGGCCCAAGTGGGTTAGGTGTTAGCGGGTCCTAAACGGGCCGAGCCGGGTTTGGGTTTGATTTTCATGTCCTGTTAAGCTATAAACAACCCCACTTTGATTTTCGAATTCTATACCCAGAATAGCTCGTTCGTCAATTCTTCATCTCTAATTGATTCTTCAGTGTTCATTGTTGCTGGGTTTTGTCTGCTAGAATGTGATTTATGTTTTCAAGTTATAAACACTCCAATTTGATTTTTACTTAACTTTCTAATTCCTCTCATCCTTTCTTTATTACTCCCTCCCTTTATTCATCAATATTTGTCACTTTAATTAGTACTCAAACAAAAAGGTAAAATCCGCAACATTCCTTAACCATGAAGGAATCAACATCACCAGCCACAAACAACTCTAAAATCCAGTAATCAAACGAAGCTCGAGATCCATTTCCAACAGAAAAAACTCTAATCAACAATCAAGAATACGAGACGATAGAATCGAAATGTTTGCAGAAAGAGCGAGGTAAAACACGAGCTTGAAGGAGAACTTATGAAGCTCCTTGAAGAGAATATAGCACAAAACAATGAAGCCAGAACCCATTAACGAAATACTAGAAGCTCCAGTATCCCCCGTCGTAAGAATCCTCGCCGCCATTGGTGGTCCTTGCGATCGCTGATGCAGCAGCGAGGTAGCTTAGCACAAGAACCCCCCCTTTAACAAAACTCATAGAATTAGTCCCGATTCCTTCAGGCAATGATTTGAAGGACTGAGAGCTTGAGGAGGAGAAATAGTGAGAATAGAGAGAGGTGAGAGGTGAGAGGTGAAACCCTAGCCACTGGAAAGAAACTCAACAGTGGTTTCTAATTTGCCCGCTAGAGGCTCGTGGGGGCCCGCGAAAGATATTAAACAGGAGGGCCCATTTAATCCCACACCGTTAATGGTTTTAAACGGGTTGAGCCCGATTTTCCACTCCCATTCGCAAAGACCCATCGGGTACCCGGTCCATTACCCAAGCCTAAAAATAACAATACTCATAAAATTAGCTGATAAATTGTTCAACCAATTACCTTTTGAGAAATTATACTTGGGCTCCGAGTTCTGATGCACCAAGTATTGTGCACTTGGGTATATCGTCTATTTTATTTTATATAATACTTGTTCATTTGGGTGATCCATATTTCCTAGGGGTACCTCAGTTCGAAAATAATAACAACGAAGGATTCGAACTCAATTTTTCCCAAGCCGAATGGGGTCACTTTTTGGGTCAACAACGTCCGTTTCGGGAGCCAAGGAAGGCTAGGAAGAAGTCAAGAGGGTCGAGTTCAAGCCAAGGGTCATTTTGGTAATTTCACAGGGGTCGAACTCGTACCTATGGAACATCAAGAAGGAGCACGTGAGAAACCAAGACCGAAGGGATTCAAACGGAACTAAGATAGACCGAAGAAGGAAAAAGGAAAAGGGAAGAAAGTGGGCGAAATTGGGCACAAGAAAAATATACACCTTCACTTTTTTGTTTATAACTCCTTCAATATAACTCTGATTAACTTGAAATTTGGTGAGCTTAGAGTACACATCGAAAGTTTTCTATCGATATATTATAAGCCAAAATCGAAGTTCAAACAAAGAAATTATGCGCGTTGGAAGTCAGCTGATGACAATAGACGCTAGCCGCGCCTTGGGGACGCTAGTCGCGCCTCTCTACTTTTATTGACGCCAAGGTTCTGGAGGAGGCGCTGGCAGCGCCTGAGAGGCTTTGACAACACTTCTCCCCTTTTCCGTCAGCATGCGGGTTCTTTCTTCTGTTCTTTTTTTGTTGTTTCCTTTTCCCCTTTTCCCTCTTTCCTTTATATACATGTTCCCCCACCTCCATTAGTGTTAGTTTTGAAGCTTTTAGGAGTTAGACTCAAAAGTTCTCTCACTTAGAGAGTTTGTAATTGTGGGTTTTCAAACCCTAATCAATGAAAGCTAATCCTTTGGGTTGAGATGGCTTAGTGATTTCTCTTCTTTGTGAGTGAGTGTTCTTCCTCCACTCTTTGTGAGATTTCTTGGGTGTTTCAAGCTAGACTCTTTGCTTGTAGAAGATCCTTGTACAAGTGATTGAACATCTTAGTTCAATTGTGAGTGATTACTCTTTATAATTGTCCATATCCCTTTTAACTCTTGTTGTATTTGTGTAGGGCCCGCAGCCCGGAGGGCATGATCCTCCACAGAGTGTCGAGATGGACGTAGGGTTGTTTATACTTCCTAGGATGCTTTTTAATTGTTTTAAGCACAAATATCAATTTTATTAAATTTTATTTCATGTGGTGAAAACCTCAAATTTGACAAAATCTAATTCTTCTTAACAATACCGGGAATCTACGAGTCACCCCAACATCGGGTCAGCTAGGACCTCTCGAGTTGGGATCCAGGCGGATCCGTAGCCCAGTAAGGCCTTAGACTTGACCCACAATTGAGTGCGTTGCTTGTTTGGGATCAAGATAGTGCTCAAACCTAGCCCACCAATTTGGCAACAATAAGGATCTTAAAGTAGTGAGGCTTGGCAGTCCACCATCTGACCTCAAACAATCATCTCGTGATCTATATGATGACATAGGGTGTCTACTGATTTGGGATCCGCAAGGATCCCTAAGTAGTGAATGCCCCAATTCATCATATTTATCAAAAATTCACCGAAGATCATTAAAAAAAATTAATTTGGTTAAATTTAAGGAAAACAACGTGCATGAAATAAAATGGAATCGCCAGTCAATTTTATGAAAATTGACAAAACCAAGAAAGAACTCCTCGGTCTTTGAGCCAAAAAAAAAGGGCTCGGGGGTAAAGGTACAAGTGTAGGAGGGTTGCTGCTATACCGCCCGGCGAAGCGGCCTTTTTTCCATCGGGCATTTTAAGAAAAGAGTAGAAAACGGAAAGAACACAGTTGTCACAACATTTTATAGATTAATGCATGCAAAGTACGTAAATTTAACAATTCAAGTAAGTATTAAAAAGAAAGAAATTACAGCGGGCGAGGTTATGAACTACATGGTTACAAGTAAAAAAAAACAGAAAAGATTATTACCGATTCCCTCACTGAACCCTGGGATTTGAAAGGAACCACACAAGCCGAATCTGCGAGCGCCCAAACTCTGGGTCCGCAAGGACCCCCCGTCTCTGAAGTTGATTTAAATTTCAAAAGTCTGCAATTTCTCCTGGGATCCGCGAGGATCCTAGTGAGGGCAAAGTATTTTTTTTTAATGTTTTTTAGTGCTTTGAGATAAACCTATACAAAACGAAATTTGCCCCCAAATTGCTCGCTAAAAACCCTTTTTATAAGCCCCTTACTCCATGGGATCCGCGAGGATCCCCCTAATGGGCAGAGTCAGTTTAGATTGACAGTTCCCGTTCCGATGCAGTTGTCTGACTGAATTTACCGATAGTTGGACTCATTGGATCCGTGAGGACTCATTAATGGTCAGAGTCAGTTCCTTGACTAAGAAAACTGCCATCTTTTGACAAAATCCGCGAAGACTGACCTTGGGCGCCACTCTTCCAATCCGCCCAGATCTGCGAAGATTTGAATTGGGTTGGTTTGGCCGGATCCGCGAGGATCTGCCTTAGCCCATTCCATGGATCCGCCAAGATCTGACATTGGGTCTAGTCGTTGGATCCGCTTGGATCACGCTCTGGGCCAAAAATGAGGCTCCTCATAAATTCTACATCCGGGCCAAAAATGTGATCCGCGAAGATTTTTCGTCTGGGCTTAAATTGTATCGGCGAAGATTTTCATTTTGGGCCAAAATTTGATCAGCGAAGATTTTCATTCTGACAAAAAATTGGATCCGCGAAGATTTTCATTTTGGGCCAAAATTTGATCCGCGTAGATTTCCATCTTAGGCTAGCTTAAAATTCACGAGGAATCTTGTGTTGACCTTGGCTAGGAGTTGACTTTGACCAAGGGTTGACTTTGACTAAGAGTTGATCTTGACCCGAGAGTTGACTTTGACTTAACAAATAGTTGACTTTGACCAGGAGTTGGCCTTGACTTGGGAGTTGATTTTGACTTGACTTTGACCAAGAGTTGACTTAGGCTGAGAGTGTTGGATCTGCGAGGCATCTGGGTACTGGATCTGCGAGGGACCTGAGTGTGGGATGGGGAAGCCTCAAGTACTAGACTTGCGAGGGAGTATCTTAGGCTTGATTCATTTGGATCCACGAGGTACCTATGTTGCCCAAAGTCCACGAGGACTCTAAGAAGCCCGAAATCCTCGAGGTGCTTGTTGAGTACTATTTTTGGTGTCTACAATTTGTTTTTCATCTCCCAAACACAAAACCCTAAACATAGAGTTCGTTCTTGAGTTCTAATTTAGGGTTTTCTTAAACCCTAGAGTGATTGTGATCCTTGGGTATTTAATCTTGCTAGCCTAGTCATTTCCGGAACATTTGGTATCAGACCAAGGATTAGAACTCATGCTCATGTGCTGAAAAAAATCCAGATTTTTTGGGTTTATTTTCATGATGTTTTGGGTTTGTTCTTGTTGATTTTGGATGCAAAATTGTATGGATGCTTGATGAATGGTATTGGTCCCTTGATGTGTTAGGAGTGTTGGGGTATGATTTTTATCATTTGGGTCCAAGTATTGAGCTGATTTTTGAAGTTGAACTTGCCTAGAATTTTGTGATCTATTTGGAGTTTTTTTGGATTTTGGCATGTTTGGGTTGAATTTGTTGTCATTTTTGGTACCCAAATGAATGCTATACAGGCCCTCTTGTTGTTGGAAATGCTTTGTTGAGAAATTTCATTGTTTAGAGTTGGTTTAGGTCACTATGTGAAGAGCATTGAGAGTTAGTTTGGCGATTGAATATTTTGGAGTTTGATGTTTGTCCATACTTCTTCCATGGATGCAAATGGTTGATTTGGATGTTTCGTTGGTCAATTTGTGGTTAGTTGTTATTTCTGAATGAGGTGGTTACTTAGTGCTTGCTATTGACATTGGTGATTATCATTGATTTGGTCAATTGTGGTGCATTCCTTTTGCCATATTCACCCCATCTTCCCCCACAAAAAATGGCCCCGGGAAAACTCCACAAAATTTTCTTAGCCACAAAAGAACCCTGAAGCCTCACCCGAAGGTATTTCCTTAGCCCATCATTCCCCTCAAACTCCTCAAATGGCCTCGTCATCTACTCAAATGGGTGATCGAAAATTCCCTCCTCAACCCAACGCCCCCTCCAAAACGACTCTTGATATGGCTCTTCAACATATCATTGATAGTCAGGAAGTAATATAACGTCAAGTGAGCAATTTGAGCTATGTCGTGGAAAAGTTGCAAATCGGTTCCTTGAGAAAGGTTTCTGATGATTATGGGAGATCTTATGGCGAATATCAAAGGTCCTATGTTGAACATCGTCGTGGTACTTCTACTCATGGGCCTAGAGTTGGTGATCCTCATGATTGGAGGAAGGAGAAGAAGGCTCAATCGTGGTATTCTAGCAAGGGTGGTGCTCTGATAGGGCCACAAACGCACGGTGTACGGAGTAGCACGTCAAGGTCGATGTCGATCCCACAGAGACTCAATTAGCAACACAGAAAACTAATCTCTAATGCGATTGCTAAGCTAGCAGGTTTTGGGTTTAAAAAGGTTTTTGGAAACTAATTAAAACTAACAAAGCAGGGAAATTATTTAGGATTCAATCAAGGGAGAAAGATTTCTAGGGAAATGCTAACCTAAAAACGAATCATACATTCAAGAACAAATCAAGAACGATAATAAGAACTCTACTGCTCTTTCAATGCAAATAGAATTTCCTTGATTAACCTAAACTACAACTTTCGTATTCTTTTCAAGTTAATCAAATTTGAAGGTCTCAAACATTCTGGTTATCAAAAGGTTCCCTAGTATGCTATTCTTTTCTCAAATTTCACAAAACTAGGTAGAAATGTTGGTAGCCAGATTATCCTAATTCACCTTTTAGTACTTCTCAGGTTAATCTCAAATCACAAGTATTAAAGCGCTTAAATAACACCCATGAACATGAAGAACACAACCTGATAAGTCGTTTTTATATAGAGTTTTTAGGGCTCAAAACACGTTTATTTCATGCTTTTTATATCTGAAATTCCGTATTTTTATATCAATTTCTGTGATTTATACACTTGTTCGCGAGATTGATGAGTTTTGCAGGAATTATTGGAAATATATCAAAAAGCATGAAAAGTTGAAGGAAATAAAAAAGGAGTTGAAGAAGAAGAAAGGAAAGAAGAGAAGCGGCCCAAAATGCCATGGCCCAAGCCCATCTAGAACGGAGCAACAAGGCGCAGCCAGCGCCTTGTCGAAAAGCTTTAGAGGCCGAACAAAACCAAAATGCAGCCAGCGTTTCCAAAACGCAGCCAGCGTTTCTTCAGGCGCAGCCAGCACCCATTCGCGGAAGATTGTCACTTTTTTGAAAAAACGCAGTCAGCGTTTCTAAAATGCATCCAACGTTTCTAAAACGCAGCCAGCGTTTTGTGCTCTAGCCCATTCCTATAAAAGGGATTTATATCCGCCGTTTGAAGTAATCTTTTAATCATCTATTTTTATCGGTTATTCCGTCAAACGTTTAGTATAGGTTTTCTCTGTAATTTTCCTCCCTTTCGGGGAGTCGTTCTAGTAGTTTAGGAACAAAAGAGGAGGAGAAGGAGATCAACTCGAGTGACACGAAAAGATCGAATTCGACGACTCGGAAGTTTGGTTATTTCTTTACTTTCTTTATGTTTTGTTATTCAGCTTTTATCGCGTTCTTAGTTTTTATTATGAGTAGCTAAATTCCTTTGTTTGGGGGATAAACTCGATGTTTATTGATTGAATTTGAATACAGTCTCGGTGTTAGGTTATCCTTTTATTCGTTTAATCTGCGTGTATTGTATGTCATGGTAATTTGGCAACAGAACGACAGTTTGAGTTTTTACCTAATTTTAGATTCTCGACAACAGAACGACAGTTTGAGTTTTGAATTGAAAGGTGTAGATTGAATAATAGGTTTAGAAAATAGTTAGACATAATGATTCTTGCCTAGTGTCAATTTATAATCAGTTCTTTATCTTTGATTTGATTAAATAGTTAGAAATAATATTAGTTTAATCACTGTAGCTCACCTACGATCGAAACATCGAAGTAATAAGGCCTAGAAAGATTATAGACCCCGAATTATATTGTTACCTGCACCAGGATTGTTGATAATTTGATTGATTGACTAGAGTGGACTCCCCTGAACGCTTTTAATTAGTTGGTTAAACCCTAAAAGTTCCTGCTTTCTTAGTTTAGTTTTAGAAAACCTTACCACAACCCTTGGATCGACCTAGCATTCTTTGTAGCGAACTCGTTCAGTGCGTGGTTGAATGCAAATTCCTGAGAGAGAACGATATTTTATTATTACACAGACCCGTACACTTGCGGTACACAGACACCTATACGTTTTAGGTCTGTCAAGTTTTTGGCGCCGTTGCCGTGGACTTGTTTCCCCAATTGTCATTAGACGAACGCATTCTAGTTGACTAGGTTTTTATTGCTTTTCTTTAAACCCTAAAAATCAAATAAAAATAAAAATAAAATTTCAAAATCTAAAATATGGCAATTCTTGATTTTCTTGATTTACCTCAATATATTTTCTTTATCTTCTTTATTATTACTTTTGATTACGCTTGGTATTCTTGTTTTTGTCCTTTTTCAGGTTTACATAAAAAGATTTCTCACTCAGATTCGATCCCGAGACTGGACGAACCCTACGAAAAAGAAGCAAAAAGCAAAGAACAGAAGAAAGAATAACAAGAAGAAGCTAGGTGCGAAGTGGAAGAGATGGTCAATCAACCGCGAACACTGGACCAATATATGACACTCACTAAACCCCAGTCCGCAATCGTAGTTCCGACCATTGCAGTTGATGTCTTCGAACTGCGACCATCGGTCATCAACTTAGTGTCCAAGACACCTTTCCATGGACGTCCAAGCGAAGATCCAAACCGCCACCTACGCCTCTTCCACCAAGCCTGTGATACCTTCAAAGCCAACAATGTCTCGGAAGATGCTATAAAATTGAGGCTCTTCCCGTTCTCTTTAGAAGGTAAAATATGGGAGTGGCTTGATTCGCTCCCTCCCAACTCAATCACCACGTTCAGCGAACTCGCCAGTATGTTCTCGGCAAGATACTTTCCTCCCAGAAAGCTTACTAGCTTGAGGAACCGAATTTCGACATTTGCCCAAGAACCCGACGAGCCACTCTATGAAGTTTGGGATAGATTCAAGGACCTTCTCCGACAGTGTCCTCAATACGGATTCGAACTTTGGGTTCCGATCCAGTCATTTTTCAACGGAATAAACAAGTCGACAAGAGAAAGCATCCTCTCAGCTGCTGGAGGTGATATCATGAACAAGACTATACTTGAGATCATGGACTTGATCGAAAATTTGGCAAACAGTTCACGTCAATGGTCGGAACCCCACCATAGTGCGGGAGGTAAGCAAAATATTGATGCGATTTCTTTATTAACTACTAAACTTGATACTTTGGTGAAAAAAATAGACCGTCAGAACTCACCTGCACCCTCACTTTCACCATGTAACTCGACCAAGCATGAGATTTCTGCATGTCCTACGGGAATAGCCTGTAATGACCAAACCCAACAAGTCTGCTCTGTTGACCGAAACTCAAACTTAGAATCTATAGTAAAAAGTCTTCAAGCCAGTAGGAACAGAAAGAGATTATTAAGAATATTTTAGAAAAGATAGAGGTCCTGATCCATCTAAACAAAAATCTAGAGACTCAATTAACTAACCAGGACACTTTCCCTCTCCCACCTACTGTGAATACAAAAGAACACTGTAATGCTTTGACTCTTAGGAGCGGAAAACAACTAGATGAACCCAAGAGAAACTAGCCTGAGAGTAAAAAGCCTGAACCAGAAAAAGAACCTTCAGTAGATGTTGCAATCCACGGGGATAAGATAGAAAAAGGTGACCCACCAGTAACTACCCAGAGAGTTTATATACCGCCCATACCGTTTCCTCAAAGGCTAGTCAAAGCTTATCTAGCTAAAGCAAAACTCGACGACACGACGGAGTATGAGGTGAGTGATCCTATTGGGTTAGATACTATGTACGAAGACGATTTTTATCATAAGTCAACTGATTTTGTTCATGAGGAACCCAGTGATGAAATTAGTAATGAGGTAAATTTTCCAAACGAGTCTTGCTTACCTTGTACCCTTTGATCCCGATGATTTATTTGATTATTTTCTTGATGATCCTATTCCTTGTTTACCACCTTCAGTTTCACCTTAAATCCTTGAGAAACCCATACCTGATCAAAGGACCTTAGATGATCAGTTAACATAGGATAGGAGGTTAAATTTTGTGAAACCTATGATATTTTTAATAAGTTGTCCTTAGGTAAGTCTAAAAGTCATGAGCCCTACCTCGATCCTTACCATACATACCAAGAGGACTATCCTAGAAAAATTGTGTGGACCAAATATTTTGAATCTTTTGATTTTTCTAGAGAATTTGATTTATTGCTGAGAACTTTACTAACGTTTTATTCTATAAGTTTTCAATGTATCTCATGTCTACTAGCTTGCAAACCACATGAAGAGGAGTTTAACAAGCTACTAAGGGCTTTGACGTCATCCGGAGCGGAGACCACGATCCTAACCTTCTAACTTAATCTATTTTAAATTCTTAAGAATCCTTAATTTCACTTTGTTTTCTCTTAATTTAGTTTTCGATTTTAATTCTTATGCTTAGTTATCTAATTTTTAAGGCCCTAATTTCATTAGTATATTGTTGCTTGAATTTGATGGACACTAGGTGGGATATGACTTTGTGGAGTGCAAAGTCAGGGTGATGCTTGGAAGTTGGAGTCTTGCGCCAAACAATTGACGAATTACGCCTTTTGGGGTGATCTCGAGCAATTTGATGCCCTACTAGGTTGCTAGTGAATTTGTGTCGTTTGCGGCTGATCTCAAGCAAGAATGATGCTTTACTTGACTGAAGTGGAGGAGTGAGATTTTGTTGATGGCCTCGAGAAAGAATGATGCTCTACTTGAAATGATAAATGATCTTGGGCGATAATAATGCCCTACTTGAAGGTGTGGGCTAACACTTAGAAGATGAGTCATGTGTCGCGGTTGGCGAACTTGCGTCGATGGCTCTAGGTTTGATGTGCTTTTGATGATCCTGTTAATCGTGTCTGGCGGATGAAGATTTTGTCCTTCGCGTCGGACAAGTGATGATCCTGTCATTCATGTCTTACAGGCACCATTCATGTCTGGCGGATGGAGATTTTGTCCTTCGTGTCGGACAGGTGCCATTTGTGTCAAGATGATGAAGATTTTGTCCTTCATGTTGGATAGGTACAATTCGTGTCTAGTTGGTGATGATTCTGTCCTTCGTGTCTGGCTGATGATGATTCCGTCTTTCATGTCAGATAGTCTCCATTCGTGTCTGGCTGATAATGATCCTGCCATTCGTGTCTGACAGACGCCATTCGTGTCTGGCGGATGAAGGACAGGTGCCTTTCGTGTCTGGTTGATAATGATTATGTCCTTCGTGTCAGACAATCGCCATTCGTGTCTAGTTGATGATGATTTTGTCCTTCGTGTCGGACAATCGCCATTCATGTCTGGCTGATGAAATTTTTGTCCTTCGAGTGGGACACGTGCCATTCGTGTCTGGCGGATGATGATTCTGTACTTTAATTCGGACAGTCGCCATTCGAGTCTGGCTGATGATGATTCTGTCCTTCGTGTCGGACATGCGCCATTTGATGGAAATCAGCCCACACTAAGTTCCCCAAGCCCAATCAAGGAGGCCCAATTGAAGCATCAAATTAAAGATAGGTTTCTTCATGAAAATACTCCATTCTGTACAAGCCCAACAAGGAAGGTTAAGTTCTTTTACATGGAGATACATTGGGCCAAGGAAGGAGGATACAAAGTAGAGGTCTGAAGGCCCATTCACATGGTGTGCCTCATATGACAAGAGGATGTCCAAACATCCTAGAAGGGTACAAGGACACGCCTATCAAGCCCAAGAAAGGCTATATCACACGTCCAAGGCCCAGTTTCAAGATTCAAAGTGAATTTCACATTTTTTGGTCTTTTGGATGTAACTTTTATTTTATAGCTTTTAATTATTTTGGTGTGAATTAATTTATTAGGAGTCTAGATTAGTCTAGAATATTCTAAGGTGTTCTAGAATATTCTAGAAGCTGTGTGTGTGAGATTAGGCGTGTGAATGTCTAATTTAGGCGCCACGATTAGCTAGTTATCCTAGATTAGATTGACTTATTTTGTAACTAATCCATGTTGGATTAGGAAAGCCAATTCAATTAGGATAAGGTTGTTGTAACCAACTCCCCTTAGGATAAGGAATCCTAATCCAAGGGAGAGTAGTATAGATTAGGCGTCTAGATTAGGATTCCTTGGCTTCCACGCCAAGTAGGAGAATCCTAGTCTAACTAGTATGGCTTGCACGCCAAGTAGAGTAGTCTAGTCCATATAGGACTCTATTAGTATAAATAGCTAGGCATGTAGCCTCTCAAAGGCATCAAACCTTGAATTATGAATACAGTTAAGCTTTTAGCTTTCTCTCTTGAGTGTTAGGGTTAACCTCACCCCTCTCTTCTATTGTATCTTGGTATGGCACCCAAGTGGTTAGGAAGAGCTTGATCCTAGGTTGCGGTCGAAGGTTAAGTTAGCCCTAGGGTTTCTTTCTTGTGGATTCAAGATAGATTCCTAGAACTATCCGTTTTTATCTTTCTGTCAATACAGTTAAGATAATCACACCCCCTTTGTCTTTCTATCAATATATTTAAGACAAAACCCTACCCCCCTTATTTCCCCTAACCAAACATCACCCTTTTTTCCATCTCTCTTAATTCGTTCTCCCCTCTCTCCTTCACAAAAGACCCCTAACGACCTTCTCTTCTCTCTCCATAACAAACTCCCTCTCTCTCTTCATCTCTCAAAGGCCTCACGCCACAAACACCTTCTCCCCTCTCTCTCACGTCATTCACCCTCTTCCTCTCTACCAAGATTCAATCTCTCATGCTCTTTCCCAATCAAGATTCAATCTTTCTTGATTCTTAAAACCACAAAAGTCCTCACGACAAATAACCTCCCTTTTCACGTGATATTCCCCCTCTTTCCTCCTTATTCACGTGTTCTTTCTCCCCCTTTCTGTCTTGGTTGCACGTGTCATTGTGTTATATTGGATCAAGAGTCTTTCTTTGTCCCGTAATACATCAAATGTGGTATCAGAGCTCTAGGTTAGTGTTGAGTGCAACCCTGAATTCCCCAGAGTTAATCCAAACACATAACCTTCAAATCTAAAAGCTTAACCTGCAATACCAAACACATAACCTTCAAATCTAATCAGCAACCTGGCAACCCTAATCTTATGATGGCACACGAATTGTTCTTTATGAGGAGGATCCTTAGCAGTTCGATCGTTCCTGATGATGAACAACAACGAGAGGCTATCTTTCAGTCTCGTTGTACCATCAGAGGAAAAGTCTCTTCTTTGATGATTGATGGTGGAACCAGCACCAATGTGGCGTCAACTACTATGGTGGACAAACTTCAACTGGAAACCAGTCCACATCCCAAGCCCTACACCATCCAATGGCTCAATCAGGGTGAAGGATTACAAGTTACTCAACGATGTTTGGTAAGCTTTTCCATTGGCAAGAATTATCAAGATTCTATTTGGTGTGATGTATTGCCTATGGATGCTTGTCATATTCTGCTGGGAAGACCGTGGTTATTTGACAGGAGTGTGATGCATGATGGGAGAGCCAACACCTACACATTCAGGTTCAACCACAAAAAAATCACCCTAGCTCCACTTAAAGTAACCCAACCGTCCCAACCTAAAGAGAGTGATCCAAACCCCATCACTTCTATGACTGCTGAACGCCCTGAGTTTAGTAAGCATAAGGAGATCACTCCTTAAATCCCAAACACAAACCCCAACCACAAAGAGCCAACCCACGAAAGTCCAAGCCACAACAACTATCCACATCTCGTCACCCCACCACCCCAACGTGATGTTCAAGCTGATTTGGTCCCTAGACTTGTCGTGATTCATTTGAAGACAACTCACGAGAACCCTAGTGAACCTCCAACGGTTCAAAGCAAGCTGATGATCTTCAAGCAAAGGGTCTGATTAGGGAAAATCTCAGTCCATGCGCCATCCCTACCCTTATGGTCCCAAAAGAAGATGGCAACCAACGTTTGTGCATCAACAAGAGTCCTATCAAGTACAGGTTTCTTAGAATTGAAGCTTTAGTGGACGAACTAGATGGTACCCGAGTCATTTCAGAGACTGGTCCAAGAAGTGGGTACCTTGATCCAATTCGAATTCAAGAAGGGGACACTTCTATCAAAACCAAAGGAGATCTCTATGAATGGTTAGTCATGGCTATTCAACTAACTAGTGTTCTTTATGCTTTAATGAGATTGATGAATCAGGTTTTGAAGCCCCTTATTAGCGAATGTGTTGTTGTCTACTTTGATGACATACTTGTGAATAGCAAGAGTGAGAAAGATTATACTTTTCACCTCCAATCTGTTCTGGAGATCTTAATTCACGAAAAGATGCATGTGAACCTATCCAAGTGTTACTTCTTCATCAACAACATAGTCCTTCTTGGCTATGTACTCTCGGCTGAAATGATCCAGATTGATGAAGAAAAGGTCAAAGCTAGCAGGGAGTGGTCTACTCCAACTAGTATCATTGATGATCGAATCTTCCACGACTTGACTTCTTTCTATAAAAGGTTTGTGAAGAATGTCAGTGCTATTCTATCACCTATGGCCGAGCTACTAAAATCTAAGGAGTTTTCATGGACTCCAACAATGCAGCAAGTGTTCGACATCAGTAAAAACAAACTCTGCACCACACCTGTCCCAACCCTACCAAGCTTTGATAAGAAGTCTGAGGTCAAGTGTGATGCTTTTGGAGTTAGTATTGGAGCTGCTCTATCTCAGGAGGGTCGTCTCTTAGCTTGTTACAGGGAGAAGTTCGGTAACCCTAGATTCATAGATGACAATGGACACCAACTCTGCTCATACAGTAAGAAGATCTCTTTGAGTCCATCGAGTTTAAAGACAAATTCCTAGCAATCAAGGAAGAATGATGGAGATCTATCTAACCTTGGTTTCACCTTTAGGGACCCAAGGTTCATGGAAAATAATGGAGGGCAACCCAAATCATCTAATCCACCGTTTTAACGCCAATCTACTGAAAAGTCCATGGTTTGCGTGATGGTCCCGATTCACGTGGAGATTATCGAAGAGTTTGTGATTCATAAGAAGGTCCTGATTCACATAGAAATTTCAGTTAGGCCAACTGAAGTCTTTGAACTTGAACCTCCAAGTTTGAGGACAATCTTATTTCAACAAGGGGGGAATAATAGTAATCAGCCAACACTAAGTCCCCCAAGCCCAATAAAGGAGGCCCAAATGAAGCATCAAGTTAAAGATGGGATCCTTCATGAAAAAACTTGATGTATAATGAGACCAAGAAAGATCACATTACACAACAATATAAGGATCTTTAACAAAGTTCTTGTAGATTGATTCTTATATGAATGAATGGCCATTTTAAACGTGTATATGGACGAATATTTGATGAATATGGATGAATGTTTGATGAATATGGACGAATGGAATAAGGGTGGAAGCATAAGATTCTGATTGATCTTAAGCTTGAAACGAATATAGATGAATTTACAACAAAAAGAATCAAACGATTACAATTGGAAAACTCACCAAATTGAATGATAAACGAATGAATGATAATGGCGATGGCTTCTCCCTTGAAGATACAGTCACACCACTTCAAAGAATCTTCCAACTCTTCCTATTACCAACTAAGATAGCCAATCTTAGTATAGAAGAAGAGATTCCACGTGACTTCCCTCAAGAAGACACAATTCTAGCATGAAAACTAGAGAGAAAACAACAACGTGTTTAGACTTGTATTTGATATTGATTATGAGACCAGTTGATCACAAGAGGCACCCAAAGGGGTCTATTTATAGTAGTCTAGGACCCTTAGGCGTGACTCTGTCAAGAATACAATGATTCCTAGCTTACATCATTCAACACAAATATGACATCATAAAAGACTCATGTGTACATGGCTAGAAAGAAACAATGATAATTCCTTCAATTGTGATCCAATCTTCAAGATTCTTGAACCATTAGAAAGCTTATTCCTTTCTCTTCATTCGGTCCTCAGATGTCTTCTCAAATTGACTTATGAAACCTAAAATACAGGACAAAGTGTTCCACCGTGTACGTGATGTCCTTCATATGTAAGAATGACTTACTCTTTCTCCATATAAGCTTAAGTAAGCTTAAGTAAGCAACAAGTAACTTCCCATGATTAGGCTTTTGATGTCTTCCTTGATAACTTTGATGTATATGGCTATCAAATATACATCATACTCCCCTGGTTGAAAAAGTTTGTCCTCAAACTTTGAGCATTTCTTCTCCATGAATATGACTTCAAATCACTTGTAAGTGATCATATGGCCCTTCTCTTCTAAGCTTCAGTTTCTTATTGTAAGAGACCTTTCCATAAGTGTTGTGAGCATCAACTCTGTTGTTCGCCTTGCTTCTTCGCAAGAGATTACAAGCTCTCTTCTTAAAGGCTTTGAAGTCATCATAGACTCCTTTACTAAACTTCATCAACTTCTTCCAAAATAACCCATTGACATTGTAGGACTTTGATTCTCGATTATTCACCATGGATGTAGAAATCCCATGTAACTTCGCAACTTCAAAGTATAGTTTCACAACTTTGCCTTCATCATAAGTAATATGACATAGTATGAAATGATCCATCTTTGAATGATCATCAACGACTATAGCCTCTTGACTTTCTTTAAATCCTTGGCACTTCAACCATGAGATTCAAGTTGATATCTTCATGAGCTTTAGAAAGATCACAAGCATTGCAACGTTTGATTACATACTCAATATCCTTGATTATACTAGGCCAAAAATAATACTCTTTCATCTTGAAATACATCTTCTTAATACCCAAATGATCAAATAGAGATCCTCCATGTACTTCCAAGATCAAGACTTCACGAGTACTACCTTTTGGAATACATAGTTGATTTCCCTTGAAAAGAAATCCATGACTAATATGAAAGAGTTGTTGATGATGCTTCTTACATACCTCATATATTTCTTTAAAATCATCATCTTCTTCATACAACGCTTGGATATACTCAACCCCAAGTACTCTTGATTCAAACATGTTAACTAGCATATTCCTTCTTATTAAAGCATCTTCTTTAAGCAAATGACTTGCTTTATTCAAGTGACTCTCACTAATAGATGCACGTATGAGCCATTCTCGGTTTGCTTTCACCTTCTCTTTATCCACTCGGATTCCTTCTCTTGATAAGTCATACCTAAGGCATACAACTTTGAACGTGAGGAATTGATTCTTCTCCAAGCCTCCATATAGCTTCTGATTCTCCATCATGATCATGACAAATTCCAAGTGATTCATTCCATTGGCCGAATTGTGATGTAGTATAGATCCTTTAACAATATCTACTTGGTGTTGAAACTCTTGATTTGGTAGCAGCCTTTGATGACACTCTTGTATGATCATATATCCTTAGGGAACATATGAGAGAAACGTTCTACAAGATATTTCAAGAGTGAACGAACATTTGATTAGGCCATTTTGCTTCCGTCCAACTGTAAAAGAATAAGGCTCTTTTGCTCTGCAAATTCATGATACTCACTCTCCATAAGTGTCACAATATTGCTCTTATTCTCCTTTGGCCGTGTGGTATAAGATGGAAGCAGAGATGTCTCTTGATGCATGATATTCCTACCAAGCACTTTGGTCTTTCCAACAAAGTATGACAAGTATCCACAAAAGTAATATCACACCATAATGAATCTCTACAATTCTTGTATATGGAAAGACTTACTAAACTTCTTGGATCCTCATGAATGTCTTTGTCATGGCTTAGCCATTGTGTAGGGCGTGAATAGCTCTCCTAGTTCAACATGTGGATCATTGTTGTAGGGGCGTCAATGTAACCATAGAAGGCACAACTTTCTCATTCTTTGATCAATGAACATACTTCTCCTTTGGTTGTACAATGAGAGATCTTGCACTCTCTTTTTGATGTTCATTCGGCACACATACTTCTTTCAAGGCTCTCCTTGCCACAAGCCACTCTTCTACGTACTCCTCTTCTACTACATTTTCCTCCTCAAATAATTCATTATCATACGTTTGGTACTCAACCAAAGACACTTCTTTCTTGTTAGGACACTCCAAATCAATGTGACCTAAACTTTGGCAATGATAAGATCTCCTTTGGAAAAGGGTTTTTGGTTCTTGGATAGTAGGTTTGGGGAGGGTTTGGGGCTGTTTTGTGGTGCTTTTAGTGTGCAACTGTGTGGGAGATATGGGTGGTCTTGGTTGTGTAGGGAATGGGTGTGTAAGAGGGGATGAATTTTGTGGAGTTTGGTTTATGTCCAAAGGTTCTTTACTCTTAATTCTCCTTTGTCTTCCAACATTAAGAGCTAAAGAACTTAATTCATCCAAAGTTTGATATGATTGCCATTCAACAATATGTCGAATATAATCATCAAGACCAATTAGATAACATACCAAAGTTTGTGGATCCTCCTCCTTGAGATCACACTTCCGAAGTAGACGTTTGAACTCCCTTGTATATTCCTTCACACTTTTGCTCCCTTGGTCCAATCTTTGAAGCTTGTTGATGTTTTCACTTAAATAGTTAAGGGGCAGAAACTTCTCTTGGGGATTCTTCTTCATTTGGACCTATGAACGTATCTTATCTTGGCCCTTTGATTGTCGTTTGCTTTGCTTGCTTGACCACCATTTTCTAGCATGCTTTTGTAGCTTCAATACAACACTTTTGACCTTCTGGTCATCATGGATGGCGTTGAGATCAAAGACCCTTTCAACTTGATGCATCCATTCCAAGAATACTTCCGGATCATGATTCCTAGAGAACTCCGATATCTCTTCTTTGAAACCAAATCTGTCCTCCTTCCTTGGACATGTACTCCATTCATATTGTGTTTCATACTCGATATCATAAAGATTCACCATACGTGAATCAAATTCAATTCGTACTCCTCCCTTTTGAAGGGGCATAAGTTTCTCCAATTGTTTGGTGAGATTTGGGGTGATGTGGGGATTCTGTTTAGGCTTTGGTTTGATGGGATTGTGTTTGGGTCTTGTGGTTCTTTCTGGAGTTTTTATGTGGACGTGTTGGAGATGTGATGGGGAATGTGTTTGGTGACTTTGTGGGTTGATTTTGTGGGGGAAAGGATTGTAAAAAGATGGTACAAGAACCATAAGAATCAATCTCCTACGATCTGATACCAATTTTGATGTATAATGAGACCAAGAAAGATCACATTACACAACAATATAACGATCTTTAACTAAGTTCCTGTAGATTGATTCTTAGATGAACCAATGGTCGTTTTGAACGTGTATATGGACGAATGTTTGATGAATATGGACGAATGGAATAAGGGTGGAAGCATAAGATTGTGATTGATCATAAGCTTGAAACGTATATGGATGAATTTACAACAAAAAGAATCAAACGATTACAATTGGAAAACAAACCAAATTGAATGATAAACGAACGAATGATAATGGTGATCACTTCTCCCTTGAAGATACAGTCACACCACTTCAAAGAATCTTCCAAATCTTCCAATCACCAACTAAGATAGCCAATCTTAGTATAGAAGAATAGATTCCACGTGACTTCCCTCAAGATGACACAATTCTAGCATGAAAACTAGAGAGAAAACAACAATGCGTTTACACTTGTATTTGATATTGATTATGAGATGAGTTGATTACAAGAGGCACCCAAAGGGGTCTATTTATAGTAGTCTAGGACCCTTAGGTGTGACTCCTGTCAAGAATACAATGATTCCCAGCTTACATCATTTAATACAAATATGACATCATAAAAGACTCATATGTACATGGCTAGAAAGAAACAATGATAATTCCTTTAATTATGATCCAATCTTCAAGAATCTTGAACCATTAGAAAGCTTATTCCTTGCTCTTCATTCGGTCTTCAGATGTCATCTCCAATTGACTTATGAAACCTGAAATACGGGACAAAGTATTCCACCGTGTACGTGATGTCCTTCATATGTAAGAATGACTTACTCTTTCTCCATATAAGCTTAAGTAAGCTTAAGCAAGCAACAAGTAACTTCCCATGATTAGGCTTTTGATTTCTTCCTTGATAACCTTGATGTATATGGCTATCAAATATACATCATACTCCCCTGGTTGAAAAAGTTTGTCCTCAAACTTTGAGCATTTCTTCTCCATGAATATGACTTCAAATCACTTGTAAGTGATCATATGGCCCTTCTCTTCTAAGCTTCAGTTTCTTATTGTAAGAGACCTTTCCATAAGTGTTGTGAGCGTCAACTCTATTGTTCGCCTTGCTTCTTCGCAAGAGATTACAAGCTCTCTTCTTAAAGGCTTTGAAGTCATCATAGACTCCTTTACTAAACTTCATCAACTTCTTCCAAAATAACCCATTGACATTGTAGGACTTTGATTCTCGATTATTCACCATGGATGTAGAAATCCCATGTAACTTCGCAACTTCAAAGTATAGTTTCACAACTTTGCCTTCATCATAAGTAATATGACATAGTATGAAACGATCCATCTTTGAATGATCATCAACGACTATAGCCTCTTGACTTCTTTGAATCCTTGGCACTTCAACCATGAGATTCAAGTTGATATCTTCATGAGCTTTAGAAAGATCACAAGCATTGCAAAGTTTGATTACATACTCAATATCCTTGATCATATTAGGCCAAAAATAATACTCTTTCATCTTGAAATACGTCTTCTTAATACCCAAATGATAAAATAGTGATCCTTTATGTACTTCCAAGATCAAGACTTCACGAGTACTACCTTTTGGAATACATAGTTGATTTCCCTTGAAAAGAAATCCATGACTAATATGAAAGAGTTGTTGATGATGCTTCTTACATACCTCATATATTTCTTTAAAATCATCATCTTCTTCGTACAACGCTTGGATATACTCAAACCCAAGTTGTTCAGTTGTGGTAATTTGGGGTTTAAAAGTAAGGGTTGTCGAATCCACAGGGATGGTGTGTCAGGTTTTCAGGAAATTTGTTTGGTTTGGGTTTCAAATTGCAGAAAACAGTAAATAATTTAAATTAAACTAATCTTGAATCTTGAATCATCAATCTTTCTCCCGAACAAACAAGAAAGGCGTGATTTGGATTACTAAGACTGCTCGAATCCTCACCTGAAGGGAGAATTCGAGGAACCTTAATCCTCCTCTTCACTAAAAAGGTTGAATTTGTGTCAACTAATACTAATGAAATTTAATTAGTGAGACAATGAATAAATGTGAGAAGGAAACGAGAATTGAAAAACTTGAATTGGATTGACAATTGAAAGAAAAATAAATTACAATCGAGGAATTGAGAGAAAAACTAAAGAAAACACGGAAAGCCCAGCCAACACAGTCCGTGTTGGGCCTATTTTTGTTGTAAACGTTGGATTTTTCAGCACTTTTGATTCCCTTTTTTCGCTTTCCTTTGATTTAACCTACAAAATACAAAATTATCATAACTTACTAATAATTAGAAGTCTAAAACAAGCAAAAACCCTTTATTAACGGTATCAATTCTACTCGAAATGAAACCGAACAACACTCCCACACAAAGGTTTGCTCGACCTCTCGTTGGACCTCCTTTGCCTTGGCAATTTCCTTGCCATCACAGGGGCACGTCACGGACGCCAGCCAACACCACTCGGTCGCGACAGCCTCCTGTCCCTTCCCCTCCATGGTTGAATCAACATGCCACATAAGTCACAGGATCAGGTCACGCCCGCGACTTAGGCTGACTCGGGCGTGACTCTCAGATGTCCAACACTTCTACTGCTGCTCTCCATACTTTGTGAAGTTTTGCTCCGTTTTTGCCATTTTTTCTCGGTTTTTGGCTCTAACACCTTATTCACCTACAAAACTAAGAAAACATCATATCTACATATATTAATGTGGCTAAAACAAGCAAAACTCCCCACGAAAGAAATAAAATTTGGCTCGGAACGAGACCAAACAACCTTGACCCTAGATAAATAAAGAAAAACCCATCCTCATGCATGTATGACCTAAATGACCTATACAGGACTTCCGAAAATGAAAAATGCCTATATACTGACTCGGGAAAGACTCACCCAGGACATGGGTTTGAATGTGCTAACTAACCTACATGAGACTTCCTAAAAAATACGAAAGACACTTTATGTTGACTCGAGAAAAGACTTGCCTATAATATGGATTGATATTGGACTCCTTTAAAATGAAACACACATGTTGATTCACGAAATGACTCCTATATGAAATAGACCCTTTGTGAGACTTCCTAAAGTGCAAATGTATATACGTTGACCTGTAAAGACTAACATGGGTTTACACTGGACTTCTAAAAATGACAAATACTTACACGATGACTCTAGACACAGACTTACCCATTACTTAGACTTTATACGAGAATTCCTATCAAATGAAAAACACTTACATACTAACTCGAGAAAAGACTCAACGACTCACCCATGACATGGGTTTGCATGATCTAGATCCTATGTGAGACTTCTATAATGCAAGGCATAAATATTTTAACTCTGGAAAAGGACTCACCCATGACATGGGTTTACATTGGACTTTCTAAAAATGACAGACACATGTTGACTCAAGAAAATACTTAAGACTCACCCATGACATGGGTTTACATTAGACTTCCTAAAAATAAAAGACACGCGTTTGCTGACTTTAAAACAAAGACTCTAAAATAAAGACACTTACATGCAGACTCTGAAACAAATACTCACCCATGACCTTGGTTTGTATGCCCTGCGTACAAACCTATATGAGAGCTCCTAAAAAATAGAAGACACTTACGTACATGCAAACTCTACAACAAAGACTCACCCATGACTTGGATTTACTAGACCATATATAAGACTTGCTAAAGACACTTACATATAAAGATGTGTGTGTTGAATCGAAATGGTCAATAATAATTTTAATTGTTTGTAATTTAATTTCTATAATTTTAAATAATAACTTTTTAGTAATTACATATAATTATCAAGTATATGAACATAGTAATTGTTGACAACATTGAAAAATATATATAATTGATAACCTAATCAAATAAGCCATAATAGAAAATATATATTTTATAGGTAATTCTATATTTATTAATAAGTATAAATAACTATTTGTCCTTATACAATTTATGGAAAAAAAATGGATTACAATAATTAATCTCTACAATGGACATAGTCTTTACAATTTTTGAAACTCAAAAAATATACCATACTGAGTCAAACTTTTAATCCATGAAAAGTTGTTGGAAATAAAGAATCTCTACTGCATGGTGGCCAAATTGCAATTATTAGGTGTAGCCAGAGCACGTGCTCCAGATAGAGTGATTGTTCACCAACATATATTTGGTTGTTCACCCACATATATGAGGTTGTTCACTCTTATTATTATGATTGTTCACTCACAAACATCTGGAACACATGCGCTCCGGGTGCATGTAATATATATTGGGCCAAATAGAGGGTGTGTCAAATTCATGGGTAAAAAACAGTTGGGTAAAAGTTAAAGTTCGGTAATTTTTGGTAACTTTTGGTAAATTTTGTCAAATTTATCCTAATATATCAAAATTAATTTTTTTTGTTTTTTAACTTTGGTAATTTTTTGTAAGTTTTGATAAATTTTGATAAAAACTGATAAATTCGATCTCCCCATGAAATTTAAGAGCCCAGACCAAGTTATTTGCTTCTTTTTTGTAATGTTATTAGGGTATTGTAAAATTTATAAAATGAAAATGATAAGTGTCTTAAATCGAGATGATGGTATGCAATCATCTTGAATTTTATTAAAATCACTTTAGTAATTATGATTACATCAAATGTATATTTCATTACTTTTTCAGGATTATTAACATTCATTAACTATAAAAAAAAAAATATTTGTTAGGAACGTGTCCCAAAACCACCGAAAGTTTTGACCCCATAATTACGTGTTTCCTAATTATATTAGGATGTTATTTGGTGATGTATGCTAACTCACTAAGATCAGAGTATTGAGCTATTATACATCATACAGTCACACATACACACAGCTGGATGCTTGAACTTACAACAACTGATAGAAAGCAACAAGCTGGAATAGAAAACAACCCAATAACAGATATAAAAGGATAGGCTTGCTTACAGTTGATACAGACACACCACAACTGCATTAAAGGGCATTGGACTCTCACACACATGCCTCTACAGATACACCAAAGCATGGATGATCAAGCTCAGCTTACACCTGCTGGATTTTGCCAATTTCCAGTGACAGGAACTGACTGAACCAAGGTTGAGAGTTATAGGACACTCAAAAACTTTCAGAGATACTAAGACACTCGAGAATACTATTGAATAAACATTGAAATATCCTTCATTGATAGAAAACTTTTGAATATAAAGAGAACTAACAGTTTGATTAACAGGTGCTTAAGCATAAGCATTCTGTCTAATCTCCCTGATCTAATTCTAACTTACAAGGTTTAAAACAAATACATATGATTACATCCTAAGCTATCTAATATGATCCAGATTACATTTGCTTGGAAAATAAAAGAGAAAAGCTAACTAAAATCTGATTGGACCAATTTGCCAAAGAGTGGCAAAATGAGCCAATAGGAAGCTTTCCTCTCCTAACGGGTAAAAAACCAAGTTTACTGAGGTAATTCCCGCGCCAATGCTAAACTGGAAGTAATCTCAACAGGTTAATATCATGCTGGAAAGACCAAAATAACCCTTGTGAACAGAAATCAAAACATATAGCCCCAGAGCTGAGGTTCTGGAAAAACTGATAAAACAATCATGCTGGGATTGTCTGTTCTGACTTCTGAATCTTGCTATGCCATGCTTGATCATGCTGGAACTTGGCTTGGACTTGAAAAAGGCATGGCAAGGAACAAAAAACTCCTAGGAAACATTAGCTGGTTCTTCCTCAATCAATAGATACAACATTGAGAAAGTCAGCTGTTTCGACTGTTGTTGCTGGGAACTGGAATTGGTCTGGATGACCAATGCTGGTGGGTTGAGTGGCTGTAGATTCCAAAACTTGCTTTACAATGGTGTAGCAAGCCTGGATGGATGCTGTTGGTGGTGTGGTGGCTATTGTAGATGTTGAGAACCTCTTGCTGGAAGTTGGAACTGCTGAGAATCCTACTGGATGACTTGCTGTCTTTGCTGGGATTAGGAAGCCTGCTGTTTTTGCTGGATAGGCTTTCCTAGCTGCTAAGTTGTGTGAAACAAGTACTCCTTCTTGTGTTGCTGCTGCTGCTGCTGCTGTAATGACTAGTGAAGATCCCTTGGATGCCTCCTTTGCTGATGAAGTTGCTGTTGCTGACTGTTCTGAATGATGGTCTCCATCATCCTCCCCAAGCTGAGGAAAGTTTGTCCTCAAACTTAGAAGGTCTTCATCTGCTGGATAGTATGGTCGAAGATCTGCTACATTGAATGTTGTTGAGCCTCCATACTCTTCAAATAGATCTAATCTGTAGGCATTATCTCCAATTTTCTCTAGCACTTCAAAGGGGCCATTTGCTGTAGGTAGTAGCTTGCCTTTTCTCTTGCTGGGGAACCTGTCCTTCCTGAGGTTGATCCAAACTAGATCTCTTGGCTAGAAGGTCACCTTCTTCCTATTTTTGTTTGCTGAAGTAGACACTTGTTCAGTATACTTGGCAATTTTCTCCTTCACTTGCTGACGAAGCTCCTTGATTTGATCTGCTCTTTTACCTGCTTTAAAACTAAATTTGACAAAAGTAGTTAGTGGAACTAAGTCCAAAGGGGAAATTAGATTTTTACCATAGACTACTTGAAATGGAGAGTAGCCTGTGGCCTTGGATGGTGCTTTGTTGTAAGCAAATTCAGCATGGGGTAGTAGAGTATCCCATCCTGCTTTATTTTTGTGGATCAGTGCTCTCAATAGGACTCCAAATATTCTATTAGTAACCTCTGTCTGGCCATCAGCCTGTGGGTGGCAAGTGGTGCTATACTTGACTTGGGTGCTGTAACAACCCGCCCCAAAATCAAGATTATTTACGTACTAACCATAGTAATTACCTAAATCACATTATAAATTTTTTGCGTTTACCTTTATTTATTTATTGATTTACTTGTTTATTTATTATTATCTGTGATAAGTCTCGTGCAGGAGATGGCTAAGGTGTCGAATTATCGGCTTAAAAATTTACTTTAGATACCCATTCAAAGAGTTAAAGTGTTTCAGGTTATACGTTTCACGTTATAAATTTATTTACCGAGAATCGGCTAATATTTTTTTTACGTCCCGATTTATATATATATATATTTTACAGTCCCAATCTTCATTTATTACATTTTATTCCTTTACATAAATTCAAGAAGTAATCTTTCCACTTTATTATTTTAATTCAATTACCATTGTATTTTATTTTATGTTACCCAATTATTACCAATATATCTTATTTCCTACAAAAACCCAATATATCAAGTTACTACAACAATTACAATATATTTTATCCTATTGTTATCCTCTTACTTTATTTTAATTCAGGTCTTATTTTAATTATTATTAGTATTAGTTAATTAGATGGTAGTATATATGTGTATTAGTTAGGGGGAGGCTTAAGTCATTTTCATTTCACTCTCAAATTAGACAACTCACCAAGGCTCCCATCCTCCTCCCTCTCCCTCCATTCGGCCGGCCACCACCAGCAGCCATTTTCCGGCCATTTTCCGCCAGCCGCCACCACGGCCACTGTGCACCACCCCCTTCCTCTCTCTTGTGTTTTCATCCATTTTTTTTTAAAACCCCAAGGGTAATCTCTCAAACCCCAATTTCAAATCTTTTATGCCCTAATCTGAAAATTCATGTTATATATATGTTTCTTTTATAAATTCCATCTCTTTTACTCTCTTTATTCATAAATTCAAGTATATAATTGTATTGGTTAAGTTAGGGTTAAGTTTTGAAGTACATGCATGTTGATTTCTAAGTGTTTTGTGAGGTTTAGAGTTGAATTCATGGTGGATGATGAATTAGTGTTGATGCATGTGGATTTCTTGAGAGTTTCTAAGTGTTTAAGGGCTGAGTTTATGTTGTGAAATTATAAATTAAGTGTTATCATGTTTAATTTGGGTGATTTAATGAAATTGTTATGCAAGAGTTCAAGAACATGTTTATTATGTTGAGTTTATGCTTATTTCATGAATGCATGTGGGTTTTAAGGCCTTTGATGAAGAGATTTTCATGGTTTATATTCTGGAAATATAGGGGATTAAGGTTAGATGAAGTTTGGTTATGTTTTAATATGATTAAGAGTGGAAAAATCCAATTAAAAGATGGGTTTTTGAGTGCTTTAAGCTGCTGCTTCGGTTCTGGAATTTTACAGATTTATAAAAGTGGGATTTTTGCCCAAAATTCTACTCCATTGGATAGCTTAAGGTGTTAGCAAACCATAGGCTTTGGAATTTCAAATTTTCGACATGTATAGCCCGAGTTACGACCAAAACCGTAACCTCACGATTTTATATAAAAATTTCTGAGTCAGTGTTTTGAGGGCTGTTTTTCGTCCCTTTGGAGACCTCTTTGGTTTTTGTGGTAAACATGAAAGTTTTAGGCCATATTGCAAGCTTTCCGGAAAGGTATAGTTCATAGTCATCCGATATCGGGAGCGTGAGTTACGATCCCGGGAAACCGGGCTGTCCAGAACAACATTCTGCTCAAATTAACCTTTGTGAACTAATGTCTTTTGGGCCTCAAACCAACCCAATAAGGGGTTCTAGGTATAAATGTGTCATGGTTATATTTTGTAATTATAGAGTTATGTGTTTAAGGCTAAGAGTACCATTTTTGGAGTCCTAAGTAAGTCTTAAGAATACCTTTCAAGAGCTAGTATGTTTAAGTAATGTATCGTGACTCTCATATTTCTTTAAGTATCATGTTCAATATCTTTGCTCTAGCTAAAAGTTCCTTCTAGCTTGATAACCTCCAATGTCTAATTCAATTCATTCCTCATTTCATAATTCATTAATCCAAGCTTGCTTTTATTCACATTTGGACGTGTATATCTTGCTCCATTTCGCCATTTCATTCGATATCGTATTATCAAACCATATTTGAACTCGTTATCTCGCATCCTAGCTTCCAATTTATAATTACCCTATTCATCATCAATTCAAGCTAATTGTCCTAAGTTCAAGCCCTTTTATTTGAATCACCTTCTACGTTATATTTCGTGATTTTCCGAATCAAAACTCCAAAGTTTTATGTGCATTACTGTCCGGCCCATTTTGGGGCCCTTCCACTCATTTTTAGCTTCTGGTTCTGTTGACAAAGTTGTAGATTATGTTTTTTCCTATTCCGGGATGTACTCTTTTACTTCGTTTCAATTTTCCTAACTCAAGTTATGCTTTAAACTCTATTTTACTAAACCTGAATTTTTTCTTCCTAAAGTTAATTCATTTATATTACTAAGTTTCTAAACTTATAAGTCTAATTTAGAACCCTATTCGGTTCTTCATTTCTATTTATTCTCATCTTAGTTGACAAACTTCCAAAGCCATCTCCAAGCCGAGCTGCGCCGCCAAGATCTTTAGCGTCCCAAGGTACGCAAATTGTCCAGCTTTTACGATCTAAGTTATATTCATGATTCATTCAATTTATGACATGTCAAGCTTTATGTTTTATGATATCATTATGTTCGAAAGTATACCCATTTTATGTATTCTATGTTTATGTTTTAGCTAGTTACGTGAAGTGCTAGCCTTTTAGATGCTCCTGATCAGAGTGTCCTAGACCTGGCGATGTCGCGTGTAGCGGTCACCCAATCCAAATCTAGATCGATTTGGGCATGCGCGTGTGTGAGGTGCTTCCACCGATCATAAGGGTTCCACGTATTTTCTATATACCTCTATTCTATGTTATTCATGTTTATGTTTTATGCACATCTTTGCAAGTTATCATTTTATCCCCTTTTCCCGTTTTCAAAATGAATTTAAATGCCGGCACTAAAACCGTTTTGAGCGGTTTACGTCTTTGGAGGTTTACGTCTTTGAGTGTTTCCCCACTCACTTTTGCGATGTTTTATGGTTTTGTTTTTAGGAGGCTCGAGCTCCCAAGGCAAGGACAAGTCGGTTCCAAAGTAATTCAGGGCTGTCAAGGTAGTTCTCTAAGGAAATCACCGATTAGCAAGGGCGAGCAGGTTTTTGGAAGTCGTTTAGTTGTTAAGCTATGTTTAAGTTTATGTAGTTTATCCAAAGGTTGTATAAGTTTTATATATGAAGGTTTTTAAGCTAGTATGTTATCTTGTGGTTTTGGAAGTTTCTTTAGTGTTGTTGCCTTGTCTCTTTTGGGAGACGGCGGTAATGCCTCGACCTAAGGTGTTCCGCTGCGCTAATCACAGGTTTGGGATTCTAAGTATAGTCTTAATCTTGTGATTAAGGTTGGGGCGTTACAGGTGCCCAATTTCTTCCATAAAGTAACCCAAAAATGGCTCAAAAACTTGGTATCCCTGTCAGACACCATTGTTTTTGGGATTCCATGTAATCTGACAATCTCTTGGAAGAATAAATCAGCTACTCTTGTGGCATCAAAGGTGGTGTGGCATGGGATGAAATGTGCCATCTTTGAGAATCTATCAACCACGACCATGATTGAATCCTTCCCTCTCTGAGTTCTTGGCAAACCTACAATGAAATCAAAGCTGACATCTTCCCAAGGGCTGCTGGGAACTGGCAATGGTGTGTACAAGCCTTGAGGTAGGCTATGAGACTTTACCAATTGACAGATATTGCACCTCTTCAATAGATGCTCCACATCCTTCCTCATCTTTGGCCAACTGTAGTGCTCTCTCAACATCAACAAAGTTTTCTCAACTCCAAAATGCCCTGCTAGACTTCCTCCATGGACTTCTGCGATCAATAGTTCTCTAAAACTGCTCTTAGGGACACACAACCTGCTTCCTTTGAACAAATACCCCTGGTCTATATGGTACAGACCCTGGGATTGCTGCTGACACTTCTGGTACACCTGCTTAAAGTCTCCATCCTCCTGATACAAAGCTTTCAAATGCTCAAAACCAATAATTCTAGAATCAAGCATATGAAGCAGCATGTACCTTCTACTCAATGCATCTGCTCCTTTGTTTAGCACTCCTGATTTGTGGTGAATCATGAAGTGAAACTGCTGCATATACTCGATCCAAGCAGCATGCTTGGTGTTGAGCTTGTGCTGCCCTTGAATAAACTTGAAGGCCTCATGATCACTTTGAAGTATGAATTCTGCTCCAATAAGGTAGTGCCTCTAGTGCTGAAGAGCTCTGATGATGGCATAGAACTCTTTGTCATAGGTGCTGTATTTCTTCTTGGCATCATTTAACTTCTCACTAAAATAGGCAACTGGCTTGCCCTTCTGGGTCAATACTGCTCTTATGCCAACTCCTGAAGCATCACATTTTACTTCAAAAATTTTGCTGAAGTTGGGTAGTGCTAGAACTGGTGCTAAAGTGAGCCTCTCCTTGACTTCTTCAAAGGCTTTCTGGGCTGCTGCTGTCCAAATAAAGGACTTCCCTTTCACCACTTCAGTCATAGGTGCCAAAATGGTGCTGAAATTCTTGACAAATCTTCTGTAAAATGAAGCCAGGCCATGGAAGCTCCTGACTTGATGAATAGAAGTGGGCACAGGCCACTCCCTTATTGCTTGAATCTTCTCATCATCAACCTGAATACCTGCTGCTGTAACAATGTACCCCAAGAAGTTCACTTGGGATGTAAAGAAGTGACACTTCTTGAGATTCCCAAATAACTCCTCCCTGCTCAGAATAGTTAAAACCTCCTGCAAATGCTTGACATGCTCTTGCTCAGACCTGCTATAGACAAGAATATCATCAAAGTATACAACAACACTCTTGCCTATGAGTGTCTTAAGGACCTGATTCATGAGTCTCATGAATGTAGATGGGGCATTAGTCAGACAAAAAGGCATGACCAACCATTCAAACAAACCTCCCTTGGTCTTAAATGTTGTTTTCCACTCATCTTCCTCATAGATCCTTATCTGGTAGTATCCACTCCTCAGATCAATCTTAGAAAAGACTGTTGACCCATGTAACTCATCCAACATGTCTTCAAGTCTAGGTATAGGGTACCTATACTTGATTGTGATCTTGTTAATAGCCCTACAATCAATACACATTCTTTGGCTTCCATCTTTCAGGCACTAACAAGGTTGGGACTGCACATGGACTTAAACTCTCCCTAATCATTCCCTTCTCCAATAACTCATCCACCTGCCTCTGTATCTCATTGGTATTTGCTGGTGTCATCCTATAAGCTGGCTTATTAGGTAACACTGATCTAGGCACTGAGTCAATTTTGTGCTGGATATCTCTTTTAGGTGGTAAACCAGGAGGCATTTCATCAGGAAATACATGCTGAAACTGCTGGAGTAAAGGTAGGAATAGAGGGCGGTCATTTTGTGGTGCTGAGGGTTCTTCAAGGTCTAAAAGGATCAAGTGTTTCTGTGTGCTAAACTCATGATGATCAGATAAGAGCAACACATCAAGACTAGGTTCAAGACACAGGGTTTTGGCTTTTTTGGTTAACTGTGAGGGTTTCATGGGGGTTAGGACAATCTTTCTGTGGTTTAGGGTCAGGGTGTAGGTATTAGCTCTTCCACAGTGGTTTACTGATCTATCATACAACCAAGGTCGACCCAAAAGCAAATACATGCATCCATAGGTAAGACATCACACCAGACCTCATCTTTGTATGACTGACCAATTGAAAAAGCAACAAGGCACCTAGTAGAAACTTTGATACCTCTGCCCGAACTGAACCACTGGATGGTGTATGGAGTTGGGTGGGGCTTGGTTGCCAGGCTTAGCTTCTTCACCATAGTGCTAGAAGCTGCATTGGTATAGCTCCCACTGTCTACTATCACTGAGCATACCTTCCCTCCAATAGTGCACCTTGTGTGAAAGATATTCTCCCTCTGCTCTTCTGCCTCTTCTACTGCTGAGCTGCTCAAAACTCTTCTGATCACAAGCATTTCTCCCTCATCTGGACCTTCTTCTATCACCTCATCATCATAGATAGGATCATACTCATGCTCTTCATACTCTTGTTCTTCTCCCTGCACATGTTCATGATCAACAAATAAAGCTGCCTAGTACTCAGCAAGAGTAACCATTCTCTTATTTGGACATTCTGAGGCAATGTGCCCTAGTCCTTGACACCTGAAACATCTTCTTTCTGAACAAGGTCTGCTGATAGGGGCTGGGGTTCTTTGTGGGGTATTTTGTGGTTGATTTTGTGGGGGTCTTGGGATTGGATTTTTTGCTTGAGGTGGGGGTGAGGGTGGGGGTGGATAGGCTCTTTGTGGGGGATTGTGAGGTTTGTAGGGGTTTGGTTTGGCTAGTGCATAGGGTTTGGCAGGATATCTGCTGCTGCTGTAGTCCTTTGCACTAAACTTCTTCTGTTGTTCCACTTTGTGAGCCAAAGAACTTAGCTCATCTAGGGAATCATAGACCTGCAACTCTACAACATTCTTGATCCCTTCATTTAGGCCTGCAAGGTACCTGATACAGGTTTGTACCTCATTCACCTACATATTGCACTTCCAAAGTAAATGCTCAAACTCCTTGGTATATTCTTCCACTGTCTTGCTCCCCTTCACAAAATGCTGCAACTTGTTGTAGTTCTCCTTCATATAGTTATCTGGAAGGAACTTCTCCTTCAGCTTCTGTCTCATCTCAATCCAGGTACTCACTCTAGCTTCCCCAATCTCCATTCTCCTTCTCTGCAGATTAGTCCACCAAGTAGAAGCATATTTTTTAAATTTTAAGGCTACTAACTTCACCTTGTTTTCTTCTGAAAGCTCTTTCAAGTCAAAGACTCTTTCCACTGTATATAACCAATCTAGGAAAACATCAGGATCTAGTTCTCCTGCATATTCAGGTATATCAATCTTGAAATCAAGTTTCTCAATCCTCCTATCTTCCCTTCTTACTTCTCTTTCACTCTCACTATTTTCCTCAGGTTCACTGACTCTAGGTGATCTTATTATCCTTCTCCTTCTCCTAGGTGTAGGTCTAGGACCTCGACCTCCTCTCCCTGTCCTACTGAAAGGATTCTCACCTTCTCCTTCCTCCATCTCATCATCAGTCTCCTTATTCAACTGATGTCTATGCAATCTCATATAATAATTCAACTGCTCACTCAAAAATTTCATTTTCTGCTCTATTTCTTCCTTCTCTTTCATAGTTTGTTCTAAGACTTCTTGTGGTGTTTTACTAGTTTCGGCCATTTTACTAAAACAAGCAAACACACTCCAAGAAAGAACACAATGCTCTGATACCAAGATGATGTATGCTAACTCACTAAGATCAGAGTATTGAGCTATTATACATCATACAGTGACACATACACACAGATGGATGCTTGAACTTACAACAACTGATAGAAAGCAACAAGCTGGAATAGAAGACAACCCAATAACAGATTAAAAGGATAGGCTTGCTTACAGTTGATACAGACACACCACAACTGCATTAAAGGGCATTGGACTCTCACACACATGCCTCTATAGATACACCAAAGCATGGATGATCAAGCTCATCTTACAGTTGCTGGATTTTGCCAATTTCCAGTGACAGGAACTGATTGAACCAAGGTTGAGAGTTATAGGACACTCACAAACTTTCAGAGATACTAAGACACTCGAGAATACTATTGAATGAACATTGAGATATCCTTCATTGATAGAAAACTTTTGAATATAAAGAGAACTAACAGTTTGATTAACAGGTGCTTAAGCATAAGCATTCTGTCTAATCTCCCTGATCTAATTCTAACTTACAAGGTTTAAAACAAATACATATGATTACATCCTAAGCTATCTAATATGATCTGGATTACATTTGCTTGGAAAATAAAAGAGAAAAGCTAACTAAAATCTCATTAGACCAATTTGCCAAAGAGTGGCAAAATGAGCCAATAGGAAGCTTTCCTCTCCTAAGGGGTAAAAAAACTAAGTTTACTGAGGTAATTCCCGCGCCAATGCTAACCTGGAAGTAATCTCAACAGGTTAATATCATGCTGGAAAAACCAAAATAACTCTTGTGAACAGAAATCAAAACATATAGCCCAGTGAGGTTCGAAAAGCGATAAAACAATCATCGGGATTGTGCATTACGACTCGAATCTTGCTATGCCATGCTTGATCATGCTGGAACTTGGCTTTGACTTGAAAAGGGCATGGCAAGGAACAAAAAACTCCTAGGAAACATTAGATGGTTCTTCCTCAATCAACAGATACAACATTGAGAAAGTTAATTTGTTTGATCGTTGTTCTTGGAACCGAATTGGTCCGATGACCAATGCTTTGGGTGAGTGGTCAGAGATTCCAAAACTTGCTTTACAATGGTGTAGCAAGCGTGGATGGATGTTGTTGGTGGTGTGGTGGCTGCTGTAGATGCTGAGAACCTCTTGCTGGAAGTTGGAACTGCTGAGAATCCCGTTGGATGACTTGCTGTCTTTGTTGGGATTAGGAACCCTGCTGTTTCTGCAGGATAGGCTTTCCTAGCTGCTGAGTTGTGTGAAACAAGTACTCCTCCTTGTGTTGTTGTTGTTGCTGCTGTAATGACTGGTGAAGATCCCTTGGATGCCTCCTTTGCTGATGAAGTTGCTGTTGCTGACTGTTCTGAATGATGGTCTCCATCATTTGGATATTATCTGTGATATTATTTTAAGATAATATCTTTTGATATTATGTTTGCAGTGGGCGTTAAGGTAGGTTTTGAGGGATTTTTTCCCTATAAATAAAGGGTTCATTCACCTTGTTTGGTGTGACCGAATTCGGTGCATCTCCTACGACATGAGGTGTATTCAGAAATTCAATAATTTTCATATTCCCATTGGTGAGAGAATTTATGATAGTTTGTGTGAGTTGTTATACTCTCTTTGTGTGATATTTGTTTGTGCTTGAATTGTGTCACGTGTGGTTTTTTCCCAATTCGGGTTTCCACGTTAAATTCTAGCGCCTCTTATTCTTACATTTATTTTTCTCGATTTGTTGTTGTAACACCCTGGAAAATCAAATATAAAAAGGTCAAAGTCAAGAGTAACAATAACGGTAAAATTTACGGAAGACTTTACTTTCACACGGGCGTCACTGCCGTATCCCCGAAGGAATAAAAGGCGAAAAGGAAAACTACAACTACTTGACAACGAAAAAGGAAAACAATTAAACGACCTTAGGGTTCGACCACACACTAACAACTTCAAGTCTTTCTACTTTTAATACAACTCAGGGACTATCTAACAGGTCAAGCCTCACTTGCTAAATCCCGTTCCCAACAAAAGGATCATCACCTGAAAACAAAACATTTACAAACATGAGGGGGGAAAACCTCAAGAATGTCTGCCCCTAACAGTCAAATCATTATATAATTCATTTCAACACATTTTAAGGGAAAAGGTAACAGTTCAAACAATTCAAAATACTTTCACTAGACAACCTTACAATTTCCATATTTAGAGCGAGCGAGGCTTCCGTATTGCCCCTCGGAGTCAAAAGACTCACCAACCATAAATATTTCTTTACAACAACTCTCCACATCATCCTCTTTCTCATCAATCCACAATCACTATTCAAAATCCGGATGACCATCGCACTTCACAAATCAAACTACCAGGCGTAACATAGTCTCTTGACAGTCTCTCTCACAGGTAACGACCTGATCTTGGGGAGACTGCCCGAACCTGCATTATACTCATATCCTTTAATTTAGTCAGGTTTACATTTCCAGTTCATTCCAATATCAACCAACATTTCCAAAACCAACACACTTTCACACAAAAGCCAAAGGATTGTCCATACTTTATGAATCAAAGAACCTTCTTAAACAAAAATAGATAGTCAAGTTTATATAAAGTCCCCTTCGGGATGCAAGTTCCAAAATACAGTAAAAATAATTAAAACAAGTAAAGAGCATCCGATGGGGATTAGGGCATAGACATTACCTGAATTGGTGATATACTTCACGTAGAAATATTCACAGGAGCTTCTAATTCGGATACTCGCTCGATCGTAGATTAAAAACGGCCTAAAATTAATATTTCTATCACTAAAAGCTAACCACTTCCCAATTTATCGTAACATTTCCCAAAGAGTTAGTAATTCAAAGAGCGCATTAAAGTAACGATATCACAATCAAGCTAATTCATGGAAATCAAGCATAAGGCACTCCAAACTAGAATTACATACTTAGATAAAATCATGTCGCACAATAATTCGAATAAAACTAAACTAGTATGACCCTAAACATGTAAACTTGCATGGTACTATTCACAAAACTACAAATATACCACTATAACATTTAAAGAGCATGTTATGTCACATAATCATATAATCTTATTCAAAACTACACCTTAGGGCTCCTAGCATGTTCCTAAGGTCAAAACTTAATCAATCTAACCTAATAACATGAAAATTAAAACTAATAAGGAGAACTTAATATTAATAACAACATCAAACATAACACTAATAACATGAACCTTATAATACTAATAATCATGAAACTTTTAAAATAATAACATGAGACCTTTAAAACTAAAAAAAAATATGAAACTTTAATGCAAAAATATACAAACTACAATACTAAGAAGTATGAAACTTTAATAATACTAGTAACATGAATTTCAAAATAATAACATGAAACTCCAATATAAAAGCATGAACCTTTTATATAATAACATGAAACTAATAATATGAACTTTATAATAATATCGTGAGACTTTAAAATAAAATCATGAAACTAATAATAATAATGACATGAAACTTTATGATAATATGGAAACCTAATAATAATACAATAACATAATAATAACTTGGAACTTAGTAATAATAATGTGAAATTTATTAATAACCTACGAAAACTTAATAATACTAATAAGAACTTAATAATAATGATACGAAACTTAATAACATATGATATGAAACTTATTAGTAGTAATAAGATGAAAACTTAATAAAAACATGAAACATCAAAGACATTAAACACTTTAAACATCACTTAAACATATTAAATCCCTAATAGTTTCTAACAAACCCTAGTTCAACCTTACTTCAAACCTAAGCAAGAACAAGACTCTAAGGTTCAAGCATGCATAAAACCTAACCTAATGTACTCAAGTGACCCACCATTCCACCACCATTTCACTACTACTTCATCATCACTTCACCACCACACACACCTTAAGAAGACACATAAACACCCTAGTAATCGAACCCCTGACCTAGGGTCTTTGCAAGGAGACTAATGTTTTAGCCAACCAATACAGAGAAGCCATGCAACGTAAAATTTTACACACCAAACAACATCAGTACATCAATACATGAAGAAGAAAGAGAGAGAGAGAGAGAGAGAGAGAGAGAGAGAGAGAGAGAGAGAGAGAGAGAGATTATAAAACCCCGAAAAAAATCCAAAGATGTTGACCGTGACGTCGTTAGTATATCAGGTTTGACTTCGTGTTTTATTACTCGTTTGTGTTTATTTATGCTAACGCTTGAGCTCGTAGGACCGTTGAGGGACTAGCAAGGGTAGAATAGTAATTTCCGCTGGTTAATATTATTTATGTGTTATTCTAATTACGTGAATATTATTTGGTATATGGTATTATTATAAATATTATTGGTGTTTTATTTTACCTATATTATAATTATTATTAAATTTGTTTCCAAAAGAAAATCCATTTTAGTTGTTAAATGGGCTGAGTTAGGATTAGTTGGGTTAATTTGGGCCTAATTATGGGTAGTATTTAAACCTTCTTTCTTCCCTTCTCAAACCCTAAACCCTAATAATTCCTCCCAAAACCCTAACCCTACAACCTCTCCTCTCTCTCTCCCTCTCTCGACAAGAACCACCACACCATGACTCGCCACATCGGAAACCACCGCAACCACCTTCTTCCACCCTCCTCTTTCCTTCCTTCTTTTTCTTCTTTCTTTTCCCCTGCCTCTGCTTCGCACCGGACGACCACCACCGTCACCCCCGCCGCCTTCCCGACCACCGCGGGATCCCATCGTCGCCGGTAACCGCCATTCTCTTCTCCTTTTCTTCTTTCTTTTTCTCTCTCTTCTCTCCCTTGCGCTAACCGGTTGTCTCGCCGCCATCACCGCCGGCCACCGCGACCCTAGCGTCGCCCTCGCTGCCCGACCACCAGACGACCTCTGCCCCGCCACCCCAACGTCGCCGGAGCCTTTCCCAGTCGAAGAAAAACCGCTCGAGTCGCTGGCGATTGCCGCTCGGAAAAACCAACGTCAACCACCTCCCTCCGACGAGCCAGCCGCCGACGCCTGCCACCTGCGACCTCGACGCACCCCCTCCGACCAACGCACGCCACCACCGTCGCCGGAAACAGCCCTCTGCCTAACCTACGTAAACCCTAACCCTAACCATAACCCTAAACTGATTTTACTTCTTTCTTTTTCTTTTCTTGTTTCCTTTTTCTTTTCTTGTTTTATTATTAAAAATCTGTTTTATATATTTGTAATATTATTGTTTATAAATTCTGAAATTTTTGTAATTAGGGGAAATTATTTGTAATTATTTTCTTGGTTGTAATTATGTGTAAATAATTAGTTGTTATGTGTAATTTGTTTACTTGATATGTGTAAGTTTATAAAATTGTAATTAGATTTAGGTTGTAATAGTTGGTTATTAGGTTTAAAAGTGGTTCTTTTATATTCTTTATATTCTTTTCATGAATCGTTTAGACCACAATATTATTGTATGTACGAATTTGGAAATTTATTACTTAGGTTAAATTCTTGAATCTTGATGGAATCTAGTAAAAAGAATTAGTTGTTGGAATTATTGATTGGTAGTTTTAATGTTTCTAAGTTCTTTATGTTTCTTTTACATATAACCTAAGTCTTTCTTGATTCTTGTTTAAAGAAATCGCATGTTTAACCACCTTTGTTTTACCCTGTGAAATTCTTGTTGTAATCTTATAACTAATTCATGTTTTAAAATCCTTAAAGCCTTGTTTACACGTTTTATGTTCAAAGTAATTTTATTTCATTTATGCGACTTAAGTTTTAATTAAAGTGTTATTAAGGTGTTCTTGTTTTAATAAGTTTACTTCTACAAGTTTGATTGTTGAACCTAAGTTAGAGTTGGACCTTGTATCTTAGACCCTAAGTATCGTTTTAAGCCCAAGTTAGAACCCCAAGACCTTTTGGTAAAGGTTAGAACCGAAATAACAAATTGTTAATAACCGTTATCAGGACAGTTTCGTTAGTGTCTAAAGATCGGGTTGCCACGGTTAGTGTAGTTGTCTTTTGATCAAACCCTTTGGACTGGAGGTTCCCTTAGATGTTAGGAACCATAGGAATTTTACGGATCGAACGTTTGATTTGTATAGCCCGAGTTATAACCGTTTTACCAGAACCTGTCAGAACTGGACCAATGAGAAAGACGGGTATTTTTGATGTCCTTCGGGACTGAGTTGGGCTTAACCATCGACATAGAAGTTTTAGTAGACATCCCGAGGTTTCCGAAAAGTCCAGAACCAGCCCCGTAGGATGTCGGGAAGTCGAGTTGTGACCCGTTTTATGTGAACGTTATAATCTGTCCTCTGCTTGCTTCTTTTTATAAGAATTATTGAGTGAAAATAATATGTGATCTGGTTATGTGTTTTCTTGGAGGTGTTAAGTGTAATTTCATAAATGATAGGAACCTAAGTGTTCCTAGGGGATGGGTTAGGTAGTTAATAGTTAATACTAACTTCGTTAGAACGCGTTTTGATTAGATAATTACTTTTATTCTAGGCTCGAGTTAGTGCGAGACGTTAGTGAGCTCAAGTGTGTTATTATTTTGCTGTGCTGTGAAGTATATCAGGTAATGTCTATGTTCTAATCCCCACCGGGATGCTCTTTAAATGTGTTTTAATGTTTTCTAATCTGTTTTGATAATTGCATCCCGAAGGGGGACTTTTGTGGAAATACGACCATCTGTTTTGATAATCTTTTTGATTCGATTGTGATTTTGGTTTATTTGAGTTGAGAAATTGGATGGTCTTTTATTCAAAGTTTTGTTAATGGTTTTGATAACTTGGGATGGTTTGACTTGAGAGTCGTGAGTTGAGTTTGAATACTGTGTAAATAATTCAAGTGGAAACGTTAAGCGGGTTCGAGGATAACTTTGTGTGCAGTGTAACAATCTGAGGTTATGGACCAGGAGATCAGGGCTTCCTTCCCTGATATAGGATAGTATTTTGATGCCTTTGGTAGGCGATATTATTTATGCCTTTGGTGGGCGATGTTCTTGATGCCTTTGGTAGGCGATGTTTTGATGCCTTTGGTGGGCGATATTATTTATGCCTTTGGTAGGCGATGTTCTTGATGCCTTTGATAGGCGATGTTACTTTAAGGGAGTTGGTATCCCGCCCGCAAATTAAAATATGGATTGGATGGGTTGAGGAAACAGTATGGGATTAAAAGTTTGTAAAAGGTTTGATCTGATCCCGCTCCCTAAAATGAATTGAAATGAACTTAAACTATTTTAAACGTTAGGGGTAGACATTATTGAGATTTCCCACTCATTTTTGAAATGTTTTGTTTTCAGGTGAAGATCTAAATGCTGGGGACGGGAATTAGAAGTGAGGACGACGAGTCTAGAAGTCCTTGAAACTTTTTATTTTGTTTTCGTTATGATGTCTTAAAGTTGGTTTTGAGTTGTTAGTAGTTACCGTTAGCAGATAGTTATGTTTTCCTTTCTCGCCTTGTGTTCCTTCGGGGATACGGCGGTGACGCCCAAATTGAATTAAAGTCTTCCGCTAAGTTTTGTCTGTTAACGTTAGTTTGACTTTGACTTTTCTATAATTGAATTTCTGGGGCGTTACAGTTATACTGAAGAGGGAGGGTGAGAGAGCTTATGGTGGTGCTAGGGCGGAAGAACGGCCGGCCAGGGGGTCCCCGGAGATGGGGGTGGCCTGAGGGTGGCCAGGAGTGCTGTTGTGGTGGTGAGAAGTGGCGTCGAGCTGGAAAAGAACCAAACCGAGCTGAAAAGCAAATGGGTGTTTTGGGCGGTGTTCTAGGCGGCGGAGCAGAGGCGTCGGCGGCGCTGCGGTGATCGGCGGAAACGAGAGGGAGGAAGGAGAAAGAAGAAGAAAGTGAGGTGAGTGATGGTGTGTTGTCCAGGGGGGTCGGGCTGCTCTTGAAGAAGGAGGGAGAGAGGAAAGAGAGTGTAAGGAGAGGAGAGGGATGGTGATGGTGCTGCTGAGGAACACGAGAAGAAGAAGAAAGGAAGGAGGGAGGGGTGTGGTTGTTTGTGAAACACAAAGAGAAGAAGAAGAAGAACGAAAGAGAGAGGGCAAGCCCTGAAGGTAGGCCCAAGGGGCAACGTCTTTTCAAAAAATTTCTTTGCTTTTGAGGGCCCCCAACAACCCAATTAAAATTGGTACATGGCCTCATTGAGTCACTGTCCACCGTATAACCACTTTTCTACATCTATTATATACTTATATGGGCCCATGGCCCACCACTCACCCTCACCACTTTTCTACATCTTCTAGGCTTCTTCTCTTTAATTGTATCTTTCCTAATTACGTTTATTAGGTTGGTTAGGTGTATAAGGCACTTCCATTTTTGTTAATGAAATATGGGCCATTCTCCTTGAATTAATTCAATTATATGTTTTTTTTTTTGATAATTAGCGGTCAATATAAGGGGAACAATTGAGGAGTTGATCAAGCCTATTAATTAGTTGATTGATTAATTTTTGATTGAATCTGTGTATTTTAGCTTAGAAGATTTTCATTGTAAATTTTGGGTAAGTATAAGGGTGAAAAACATGATATTAATTTATTTCTGTGTCAAATTTATGTGTAAAAACACAATTAGGTAAAAGTTTAATTGTTGTAACTTTTGGTAGTTTTTGGCAACTTTTGGTAACATTTGGCAAATTTACGCTAATATATCAAAATTAATTTTTTTTAACTTTTGTGATTTTTGATAAGTGATGCATAATGAGACCAAGGGATGATCTCATTACACAATATCTAAGGATCTTTAAAAACGAAGATAGGAATCTCCCTTCTCAAAGTTCCAAAGAACCAAAAATGGAATAGAAATGGATGAAAAGGAGGGAAAGAACTATGAAAGATGATTACCCAACGAATGGAAATGATGAACGAATGGTTGAACGAATGATGAACGAATGATGGATGATGTTTGAACGATAATGGCTTTGAAGATTCTTGGAGGATACAGCCACACCACCTTCAAGAGACCTTCAATTCCTTCCTATCACCACCAAGGACGCCAACCTTGGATAGAAGAAGGGGATAGTTTCGTTCTCCCACAAGAGAAACGAAGAGAAACTAGCATAAAGCTAGAGAGAACAACACATCATGTGTTTGATTGCATTTTGATATATGATTGAATGAATGAATACAATGGCACCCTAGGGGTCTATTTATACTACTCTAGGACCCCTTGGACGTGTACCTAGGGTTCAAGAAACCAAGAATCAACTATTACATCATATATCCTATTTATGACATTATAAACTCTAAAATACAACTCTAGAAAGAAATTGTTATAACTCCTTCAATACTTGTCCGTTTTCAATGATTCAAAAACCATTGGAAAGCTTATTGAAAGATCTCCAATCTGTCTTCTGATGATTACCTCAATAGACGTATGGATCTAGAATTATAGAGCAAAATATCGAACTGTACTTGATGGAGTCTTTTCACGTGAGAGATGACTTTTCAATAAGGACTTGAGAATGATTTAAGCTCATTTGATGTCCTCCAAATGTGAGAGTAACTCCATATAAGCTTAGAAGTGTGAGGACTAAGCTTAGAGTACCTTCAAGGTCCTTTACGCCTTCTACCTTGATATAAACCCAAGACGACATTTGTAGCTTCAAACTGGATTAAGGACCTTGTAGCTAGACCTTGATGTATATAGCTAGGCAAATATACATCATTCTCCCCCGGTTGAAAAAGTTTGTCCTCAAACTTGGAGCATCACTCTCTTACTCTTCTTCACAAAAATCACAAACTTTCTTCTTAAAGGCTTTGAAATCGTCATATATCCCTTTGATGAACTTCTTCATCTTTCTCCCAAGTAATCCATGGGCATTATAAGACTTGGATCCTCGAACTTTCTCCATGAACGTAGAGATTCCATGAAGCTTCTTTGTTTCCAAGTCAAGCTTCACCACTTCTCCTTCACCATTTAGCATGAAACAACCTACTTTGACGGCTTTAGCTTCTCGGCTCCTTCGAATCGTTGGCTCTTCAACCATAAGATTCAAGTTGATATCTCTTGGGTGCACATGGAAGATACGCTTCATAGGAGAATTCAAAATTGGGTGCTTGCTTGGATCCGATTTGCTTCCCTCCGAGTTGGCAAGAACAAGACCCTTATGCTCTTCATACCCATGATATTCCTCCTTCATAATCGTTGCTGTGTGGTATAAGATGGAAGTAGAGATGTCTCTTGATGCATGATATTCCTATCAAGCAACTTTGGTCTTTCCAACAAAGTATGACAAGTATCCATATAAGTAATATCACACCATAATGAATCTCTACATTTCTTATAAGTGGGAAGACTTACTAAACTTCTTGGATCCTCATGAATGTCTTTGTCATGGCTTGGCTTTTGTGTAGGGGTGTCAATGTAACCATAGGAGGCACAACTTTCTCCTTCTTTGATCAATGAACATACTTCTCCTTTGTTGGTACAATGAGAGATCTTGCACTCTCTTTGTCGATGTTCATTCGGCACACATACTTCTTTCAAGGCTCTCCTTGCCACATGCCACTCTTCTACATACTCCTCTTCTACTACATTTTCCTCCTCAAATAATTCATTATCATACGTTTGGTACTCAACCAAAGACACATCTTTCTTCTTGTTAGGACACTCCAAATCAATGTGACCTAAACTTTGGCAATGACAACATCTCCTTTGTCTTTCAACATCGAGAGCTAAAGAACTTAACTCTTCCAAGTTTGTGAAAGGTTGATTTACAACAACACGTCGAATGTAATCATTAAAACCAAGAAAGTAACATACCAAAACTCGTTGATCATTCTCCTTAAGGGCATACTTCCATAGTTGCCACTTGAATTCTATTGTATATTCAACCACATCCTTGCTCCCTTGCTTTATTCTTTCAAGATTGTTGATGGAGTCACCTTTGTAATCGGATGGCAAGAAATCTTCTTGAACTTTCTTCCCATTCTTTTTGTTGGAATGTTTACTCCGTGCATAAGGTGCTTCATATTCAACCTTAGAAGAGTGAACCACACGTAATTTTGTGCTTCTTGACCCCTTTGGAAGAATCCCACATTCTTCCATTTGCTTGGCAAGATCATCGATTTGTTGCTTCAAGCATTGTAGCTCACGTTGGGAATTCTTGCTAGACCTTTTGCAATCCATTAGAACCTATCTTGATTCAAAAGATCACAAGAAACTCATGGTAGGATGGTTAGCATAGAAGGGACGTGAGGGGGAATTGGTTGGATTTGTGTTTGGGCTCACGGGTTCTTTGTGGAGTTTATGATTCTTTATGAGTTCTTGATGGGTTCTTGATGAGTTCTTGGAAGAACTTATGGGTGGCGTGTGATGGAGAGATGATGGGGGATGAAATTTGTGATGGAAAGATGGGTAAAAGATGGTTCAAGAACTAAGAGAATCAAACTCCTTGGCTCTGATACCAAATTGATGCATAATGAGACCAAGGGATGATCTCATTACACAATATCTAAGGATCTTTAAAAACGAAGATAGGAATCTCCCTTCTCAAAGTTCCAAAGAACCAAAAATGGAATAGAAATGGATGAAAAGGAGGGAAAGAACTATGAAAGATGATTACCCAACGAATGGAAATGATGAACGAATGGTTGAACGAATGATGAACGAATGATGGATGATGTTTGAACGATAATGGCTTTGAAGATTCTTGGAGGATACAGCCACACCACCTTCAAGAGACCTTCAATTCCTTCCTATCACCACCAAGGACGCCAACCTTGGATAGAAGAAGGGGATAGTTTCGTTCTCCCTCAAGAGAAACGAAGAGAAACTAGCATAAAGCTAGAGAGAACAACACATCATGTGTTTGATTGTATTTTGATATATGATTGAATGAATGAATACAATGGCACCCTAGGGGTCTATTTATACTACTCTAGGACCCTTGGACGTGTACCTAGGGTTCAAGAAACCAAGAATCAACTATTACATCATATATCCTATTTATGACATCATAAACTCTAAAATACAACTCTAGAAAGAAATTGCTATAACTCCTTCAATACTTGTCCGTTTTCAATGATTCAAAAACCATTGGAAAGCTTATTGAAAGATCTCCAATCTGTCTTTTGATGATTTCCTCAATAGACGTATGGATCTAGAATTATAGAGCAAAATATCGAACTGTACTTGATGGAGTCTTTTGCTGCCGTGAGAGATGACTTTTCAATAAGGACTTGAGAATGATTTAAGCTCATTTGATGTCCTCCAAATGTGAGAGTAACTCCATATAAGCTTAGAAGTGTGAGGACTAAGCTTAGAGTACCTTCAAGGTCCTTTACGCCTTCTACCTTGATATAAACCCAAGACGACATTTGTAGCTTCAAACTGGATTAAGGACCTTGTAGCTAGACCTTGATGTATATAGCTAGGCAAATATACATCAATAAGTTTTGGCAAATTTTGATAAATTTACGCAAAAACTTGTAAATATTGGTAAATTGAAGTTAACCATAAATTTGACAGGCCTTCAGTGTAAATTTTTGTTTCTACCATCAATTTGAGTATGTAGGTGAAACGATGATAAGTGTCTTGCCCCAAGACACTCCTTAAATGTCTTCTCCCTTATAAAATCAATACTTATTATCGTTTTTAACCCCAATTTTTTTGACAGATACTATTAATTATCAATTATAAGAAGTTTGGAATGTGTTGGCTACGCCAACAATTAAAATTGACACCCTGACGAATGAACCCCATCCGTTGGGCATATTTCAGACGTTTTTTTGTAAATTTTTAAAAATATAGATAAAAGTGTGATGTTATACAATTTATATATATTATTATAGTTATAGAAGTCAATCATGTAACTTTTTTCCAATTTAATTCACAAATATATAGGTTTTCTATAATGACAAGACACAAAATATGTGTCTTGCCCAAGACTTTTATCATTTCCCTTAAAATTTTGAGGAGATTAATTTATCAAAAGAAAGACGCATAGCATGTAGAACTTATTAATTTTGACGACTAATCTAGTCTAATGGGAATGAGATATCTTCAATTTGACCCCTTTCTAATGGGAATGGCCCACAAAAAAAAGATTGTCGGAACAATTGGGAATGAAGGAGACGCCCGAAGCAAAGACATATCTAGGACAACCCATCCTCGTAGGGAGATCCAAGAAGGCCATTTTTGCAGATTTGAAGAAGAAGATATTGGCGCGGGCAAACGAGTGGAAAGAAAAATGGGTATCCCAGGTGGGTAGGAAGGTTTTAATCAAGGCAGTGTTTCAGGCCATTCCAACTACGCTATGAGCCTTTTTAAACTGCCGGCATCCTTTCATGAAGAGGTGAGGAGCTGCCTAAGTCGCTACTGGTGGAAGGGAGATGTAGACAAGAAACGTTTACATTGGATTAAGTGGGTGGATATGTGCAAGGCAGAGAGTGCAGGGGGGGCTTAGATTTAGAGATATGGAGCTTTTCAATCTCGCCATGCTGGGGAGACAAGCATGGAGGTTGTTGGTTCATCCGGAGTCCCTTGCCAGCAGAATAATGAAAGCAAGATTCTATAGCCGGGGCGACATTCTAGAGGCACGTGAAGGGTTCCAACCAAGTTTTGTATGGAGGAGCATCCTAGCCGGGAGGGACCTGTTAAAGAGAGGGATAAGATGGCTAGTCGGCAATGGTGAACAGGTCAAGATCTGGCGGGATAGATGGGTACGCAATGAGACTAGTTACTTCATTGGGGTACCTTCGGAAGGGCAAGAAGACATTCGCGTAAAAGAGCTCTTCTACCCAGCTGAAAACCGAGGATGGGATACAGAGCGAGTGCAACAGAGCTTTGAAGCGACGGCAGAGGGTTCGGCAAGGTGGCAGTGAGGCTCAGTGATGGCTCGGTGCAACTAGGGCAAGGAGGAAAAAGATAAGGAGGAGAGAGAGGGCTCGGGGTGGTTGTGTTCGAGTCGGGCGGTGGTCAGAGGTTGCGGTGGTGGTCGTCGGGGTGCAACGGCGGTCTGCGAAGGGTGGAGGTAGATGGTGGTGCTCGGTGGTGTGGTGTGATGGTGCGAGGAGGTGGTGCGGCTCGGGTCTGAAAAGAGAGCAATGGAGGGGGTCGATTGGTGCGTTCTGGCGGCGAAGTGGGCGGCGGTGAAGCGGTTCGGTGGTCGGAAAAGAGGGGGAAGGTGGTTGGCGGCGAGGAGCTGGTGGAAGGAGGGGGGTTTGATGGTGGCGTGGGTGGTTTGGTGTGGTGGTGCGTGGTCTCGGGCAACAGCAGCAGCAACAATAATATGGTAGAAGGAAAGGAGGAGAGAGAAAAAGAAGAAAGAGAGAGAGAAAGGGGAAACCGGGAGAGAGAAAGAGAGAGAGAGAGCGCCACGTGTTGCATAGGGATTGGGTAGCAGAAATGTATACCCAGGTAGTGGGTGTATGCAAAAATGGGGAAGAAACCGTTGGGGAAAATAACCAATTATATTCACAAACTGATAAAATTCTAGGAATGATGTCACTTAGGTGACATCATAAATCTACCCAAAAATTTTCCAAATAAAATTATATTACCTCATAAATCCCATAAGAGAAAAACCTAAGAAAAACAGGTAAAAACCCTCTCAACTGATAAAAAGATTTTACACCTGAAGTCCCAAAAATTCCTAACTGAAATTTTTTAAGACTCTAAAAATTACTACGAAAACACTCGCGGTCCTAAAAGCTCCGCGTGATAACAGATAAACAAATAACGGGATTAAACGCTCGTTAGCAAATTTAACAGTAAACGCAAAGGCATTTTTCGGGGTTTTACAGAAATAGTTTATCGTAGAATTCATGTTTAGGATAATGTTCTTATTATTTCATGCATGCTTTTAGGGTTAGTGAAAATATTAAAGTTGATTTCATGTTTTACAATTTGGTTTTGGTGGTAAGAAGTTTGATGTTTGGACCTTAGTTGGATTAGACTAATTACCTTGGACCTTAGTTACTGTTTTAAGCCCAAATTAGGACCCTGGGATCGTATGGTGAAAGTTAGAACGGAATTTGCAAATTAAATGAGAACCGGGATCGGGACAGTTTTGTTAGGGTCTAAAGAACGGATCACCATGAGAGTTATATTCGTCCTTTGATCAAACCCTTTGCACTGGAGGTTCCCTTAGATGTTAACTTTCATAGGAATGTTACGGATCAGACTTTGGAATTTTATAAGTCAAGTTATACCCCGATTACCAGACCAGGGTCAGATCGGGACAGTTTGGAAATATGACGGTTTTTGAGGACTTTAAAGGGTGTGTTGGGTCTCGAGTTCAACTTATGAGTTTTAGTAGACATCCCGTGGTTTCCGAAAAGTCCAAAACCAGACCCATAGGATGTCAGGAAGTCAAGTTTTGACACTTTTTATGTGGATGTTGTAATCTGTTTTGTTGATGTTATTCATTAATGAAAGTGTTGTTGAGTGAAAAGGTTGTTTTGATCTTGTTATGTGTGATTACTTGGAATGTGTTAGGTAATTTAAGTGTAAATTCATGAATGATGGGAACCTATGGTAATGATGGGAACCTATGGTGTTCCTAGGGGAGGGTTAGTTATAAGATAGATAATACTAACTTCGAAGGGCACGTTTTTTAGAATAATTATTCTATTTCAGGCCCGAGCTAATTCGCATCATTAGTGAGCTCAAGTGTGTTCGTTTTTGCTGTGAAGTGAAGTTAATCAGGTAATGTCTATGCTTTAATCCCTACTGGGATGCTTTTTAAATGTGTTTTAATGTTTTCTAATCTGCTTTGAGAATTGCATCCCGAAAAGGGACTTTATATTGAAATGTGACCATCTGTTTTTGATAGCTGTTTGTAATTATTATACTCTGATTTATTGAGTTGAGAAATTGAGATGGTATTTTATTAGTGGTTTTGGTATTGGTTTTGATAACCTGGGTTGGGTTTGACTTGAGAGCTATGAGCTGAGTTTTGCATAAGATACTAATAATTCAAAGTGAAACATTAAGCGGGTTTATTATGTTAATGTCTTTTGTAGGCGATTGTTGATGCCTTTGGTAGGCGATTATCTTTGATGCCTTTGGTAGGCGATTATCTTTAATGCCTTTGGTAGGCGATTGTTGATGCCTTTGGTAGGCGATTATCTTTGATGCCTTTGGTAGGCGATTGTTGATGCCTCTGGTAGGCGATTATTATGTTTATGCCTTTGGTAGGCGATTATCTTTGATGCCTTTGGTAGGCGATTGTTTTGATGCCTATGGTAGGCGATGTTACTTTATGGGATTTGATATCTCGCCCACATAATAAAATGAATGGGTTGGATTGAGGAAACAGTTGAGGGATTAAAGGTTTGTGAAATGGTTTGACTTGTTCCCTCTCCCTCAAATGAATTGAAATGAACTTAACTTGTTTCTAACGTTAGGGGTAGACATTATTGAGATTTCCCGCTCATTTTTGAAATGTTTTGTTTCAGGTGAAGATCTATACGCCGGGGACGGGAATTAGAAGTGAGGACGACATGTTTAGAAGTCGTTAAATATGTTGCTTTTCTTTTTTGAGAAACTTGAAGTTAGTTTTGAGGTTTATTTCTAAGTATGAGTTTGTTAGTTGGTTTGCCGTTGACACACAGTTGTAGTTTCCCTTCTCGCCTTGTATTCCTTCGGGGATACGGCAGTGACGCCCAATAAGAGTTTGAGTCTTCCGCTAAATTTTGTCTGTTAACGTTATTTTGACTTTGACTTTTCTATAATTGAATTTTCGGGGCGTTACAATTATATAGAGTCATTTTAAAATATACAATTAGTGGCAGTGGATTTAGTTAACTTATTGTCTAAAATTGTTGGATTTACCTTGTTAATTGCTATTGTTTGACACTTTCTTGGTATTGTCTAACATAAATGTTAGACATTTTGTTTTAAGAGGGCCCCTATCTAATTAAGTATCGATTTGTTATGCTGCCCGGGCCCCGAAAAAGTCAGGACCGGGCATGGAAAGAGAGAGAGTGTGATTGTGATATGTTGGGGTTCGACTGGACATTGCATGGGAAGTTTCCAGGGGATAAATAGAGGGAGGGAAGAGAGAGGGGGAAGAGATGCGTACAGATTGGGGGGAAACATCAGATTTAAACACACTTGTTGGGGGGAATTAGGGTATATTAGGGGGAAAATTAGGGGGGACAATTTGAAAAAAAAAACTAGATTTATTTCAACACATCTCATAAAAACTCTCCTAAAAACAACACTTTTTCCAAAACGAATCCTACAAACTGATCCAAATAAAATTACCCGACAACCGAAAATTTCCTAACTGATATTTTTCAGTTACTAAAAATTTCCAGTAACCCACTCGCGGTCCTAAAAGCTACATGTGAAAACATATATATATAACAGAAAGAAAACGCATGTGAGTAATGGTAAACATAACAACATTTTTCGGGGTTCTACAGTTGTAGTCATCTTATTTCGCTTCAACTAATGAATCTGCTCGTTAACACCCTAAAAAATTTTACATTATTATTTTTCATAAATGAAGAATTTTGCATAAAATGTAGAATTTATGTTTGTCAACGTATACAATAAATAATGTTATGCTCTTATTATTTGATAAACACATGCAATGTATAAATAAAATATATTTAAAATCATTAGAACATGAATTATAAACAATTTATGAGGAATATTAACCATCTAAATTCAAGACAGATATTATTTAACGATAAGATCCATAGAGATCGATCATTGCTAATAAAGACTTCTAGAATAAAGTAATACAACCATACAAATAGAGCTGGGAAAAGCTGACCCGACACGATTACCGACCTGAACCTAACACGATATTAAACGGGGTTGGATAGAATTTTTCAACCCGTTTAATTAAATGGGCTGACACAGTAAACTCGTTTAATTAAATGGGTTAGGTTCATGTCAGGATTTCGACACGAAAAAACACTTACTTAACCCGTTTAATTAGGCGTGTTGCTTGTATGTAGAGTTGACTAATAGGTCAGGTCGAGTCAGGTTTGTGTTCATGTCAAACTTAAACGAGTTTAAAATCCTTCGACTTGAACCTAACCCATTTATTAAACGAGTTGGAAATTGAAATCGTTTACCGTTTAAATTTTAATCGGGTTGACCTTATTTTGACATGTTTACGCATTTAAGTAAACGTGTTGGAATAAAGTTATCAATTTACTCATTTATACAAAACAACTCATTGAAGGATCGAAATAATGACATATCATACTCAACAATTTGCATGGTAATATAATTTGAGTTATATATAAGGAAATATATTTTAATTCATGGTCAAATATAAATATAAATTAAAATTACAAGTCTTACATATATTTAAAAGAGTATTAACTGTAATTTTCAGGGATGTTGTCCTCATCCAATTAGTGAATACAAGTTAATTGGTTAAACACCTTATTCTCATCCAATAAGTATATAAAATTGTTAAGAATAAACTTCAATGACGGATCTTAATCCTAGTATACGAAAAATCTTATATCCATGATTGAAACCTGCATCAGCGAAGAGTTTTTTCCATTCTCCTTCGGTTCTTTCTTTTCCACCACAGAAGGACATCATTTGCAAGTCAAACAGAACTTGTGTATTAAAACATTTGGTGCTGTGATTGTGCTCCTCCATCACCATATCAATGATAATGGCTTTCCCTCCTTGACTTTTGCTTGCAATTGCCTCTTTGCATCGTCGAAGTATTTTAATACGATTTTCATCACTCCAATCGTGTAATATAGACTGTAAAATAAATTAAGTGAAATTAAAAGGTTATAATATATATGAACATTAACTATTCTCTTAGATGATATAATTTATAGGTCATACAATAATCGAAACAATTGTCTTAGGCGGTTATTGATTCAACTGTCAACTAATAAACATATTTATTTTTAATAATATTATGATTATGATTATGATGAGTAAACCTCCGAAAAGTTTGAAAAAAGTAGGATTATTGGATAATAATGCACTGAACTTTGCAATAATGTATTGAACTTATTTTGGATTCTAATACAATGAATTTTGAAGGTATTATAGACAATAATGCAACTAGACAATTCCGGTGGTGGTTGACACGGTGGTGGTCCTACTTTGAGCTGTCTTTTGCTTTTTTTTCAGAAAAAATATATTAGTCATCTTGCTTATATGTCCTTTCTTACATGGTAAAAATTTAAACTTTTTTGCACGTCATTTTCTCAACCGGCCATGAGGACTACCGCCAAATCAACCACCACTGAAATAGTACCCTTAAAATTCAGTGTATTATCGTCCAAGAATCCAACAAAGTAACAATAACAAATACTCAAATAGACCCTTCATGGTATATATATACCTATAAAGAAAAGCGTTGGATAAATTGTTTGGGTACAGTTTAAAATGGGATGCGTACAATTTAAGTGAAGTTCGTGCTAACCTTAGTCGTGCATATTGATACAATTTAAATGAATTGTAAGGGTATAGTCCTTTAATTTTCGTAGTTTAAATGGGTTTTGTAATTAATTGATCTAACTTGCAAGACACGCTTGCTTTAATTTAAAATTAAAGCAAATCTTCGGGAAATTCTCTTAAAAACATTTTCTCTCTCTACGGGAAATGCTCCCACCTAGTACCTAACGTCTGGCTTCCCTTATTAATTCCTTTCCGGCGGTGCCGGTGATGGCCGCTTGACGGCTATCGCCGGCCTCATCGCCGTCCGATCTAATCTTTCCTGTAATTGGTTGTTCTTGTTAGGAGGTCAGTAGTGTTCTCCAGGTAGTTTGTTTTCCAGTTTTGTGGGGTTGTGCAGGAGGACTGTGGTGGTTCCAGGTTTTTCTCCGGTGTCTAAAGACAGGGGGGGCGTCGAGGGGCAGGGCGGCATCGTTTGGAACGGCTGTGCGACAGTCCTGGATCTGAGAGGAGGCAGTCATCTGGCTCATCGCTGCTCGTTGGTCACCAGGAGGTCCCCGAGTTCTCTGGTGGAGCTGCAAATGAGGGGAGTTTCTGGTGAAAGTAGCCATCGCCGTTCAGGTGCTCGTTCGGTTTGTCTTTGCTCACTGTTGCTCGTTTGGCAGTTGGCTTTGTGTTTGCCCTGTAGTTGAGGGTCTTGGTTAGTGTTTATTAAGTGTTCTTGCGTTAGTTGTTGGGGTAGGATTTTCTTTCCTTGTTTCCGTTCTAAAGGGGTGCTCTCTTAGTGTTTTGGTGCGTTTGTGTGTTCGTGTTGTTGTGTGGAGTCCGTGGTTAAGTGGGTGTATGGTTTCTAGCTGTGGTATATGCTTTGGAGTGTTTCTGTGGTGGTTTCCCTTTTGAATCAGTAGGTGATAGCCTGGCTGTTGTCGCCTAATCCCCTACAGTCAGATTGGTTTGTTCCGTTTTGTTTTTATGGCGGAAGAAATTGATGAGGATGTCCTCAAGATTGTGGCTTCCATGTCACATTCTAGACACGCCATCTTCAAAGTGATTGAGATTAAAGAGGAAGGAAACAAGTTTTTTAAGAAGGAGTTCGAAGAAGCATCCTTGACGTATGATAGATCTTCCGATTCCTCGGTGCTGGGGAGCCTCTGTGCAAAGATGATGCTAGTTTGATGGTGGAAGTGGGTACCTCACTTAGTTTGAATCTCGCAGCCTGTAGTTTGAAGCTAGGAATGTTTAATCAACCCTCACTTTTTGTCAAAGTGTGTTTGATTTTGACCCTTTAAATGTTAAGGCCTATTTTCGACGAGCTTTAGCCTTGGTGCAAGTCGACCGCATGGAAGAAGCCATTACAAGTCTGGAACGGGCGATGGAGTTAGACCCGGACAATAAAGAAGTGTATAAGGAGCTTCAAAAGGTTCAGAAGGACTTACAGAGGAAGACGTCAAGAACAAATATGGAGGTGGAGGAAATCTCCAAGGAGAGAGGGAGAAGTAATGCGGATGACAAGGAGGGGTGTGGCTTTAGCAACAGCGGGGCGAGTAACAAAGATGTGTGTGTTAAGTGCCCAAGCAGCTCGGTCAAGGATTCCACTATCAAGGGGACCCTTGATTCTATGGTAGTCGATGTAGTTGCTCAGTTTAGAGACCTGAGGGAAGGAGATGAGATGCATATAGGCCTAAAGGATGTTGGGGTGCCGTCCGGTAAGCTTCATGGAAGAAAAAAGGGGAGAAGGGAGAAGACTCGTGTAAGAGAAGGGGTGGTTGCCAAACAAACCACCCGGGGATCCATAGGTCCCACCAAGTCACACAATTGTCCTATGGTTATGACTAAAGTTACCATGACATGCGTGGAGGATAGGGCTAGTTTTAGCTCTATGCAATCTCCGGCGAACGCCTTTTCTTTGGAAGGTGTCATCAAAAAAGTCAAATCAAGACTCAAGTTCTCTAAATGACAAGATGGACAAATCTTGTATGTGAACGTTGAAGCCTATGAAGGTATGCTCAAAGGAAACCATTTCGAGGTCTTTGATCCCCTTAGTTTGACTTATATGAAAGTCAAAGTCAAAGCAGAATCGGAGGTGCCACCATCTCAGAGTATCACCAAGCCTAGTGCAAGTGAGCATATGGATATTGTGGAGGATGCCATGACCGATAGTAGGAATTCAGAGGATGCTTTTGGATGCAGCAGTACTACGAGATCTAACAAGATTCTCGACAAGCTTCGCCCTTTACCAAGCATTCGCAAAAGGGGCAGGGTTTTCTTGTCAGGTGCGACTAATCTTGGGTGCAGGAAACAAGATAGGACGGTCCGCTTCTCACAATTGAAGGAGGGCAAGAAGAATTTCAAGTGTACAAGGTTTGGGACGGAATCTATGCATACTCAAAGGCAGAATTTGAGGAGTAGGAAGAGGAAGGCTAATTTGGGGATTGTGGCTGAATACCATCCTTTTGTCAACAAGAAGTTCAAGCCAACATGTCGTGGCTTGGCAACTTTCGCGTCCGTTTTCAGGATGGGGATGTTCCAGAAAATTGATCGACAAGCGGGTCCACAAACGCATGGCTTAGCGAAACAAGCGAAGCGTCGACGTTTTGGAGTTGGCTGTTAGCTTTGTGTTCTTGTTTATGTTTGTTTTCTGTTTGTTAGTTCTTGCTGTGTTGTTTGTTGTGTTTCTTATGTTTTGTCTCCTTTGCCAAAAAAAAAAATTAAATTAAAGCGGTTCATAGAATGACATACTTAACTTGTTCTAAAAAACTTTGATCAACTATAAAATCAATTCAATGGCCATTTTTGAATAAGCAAAATGATAAACATTTTGATGCCATAGGCTCCGTTTTTTTTGTACGGTTGGTAGCAGTTGGTGGCGGTGTGGTGTGGTGGAAATTTGAGAATTGTGGTAGGTTGGGGAAAGTTATGGTAGAATGTGGAAGGTTGTGATGGATTGTGGAATTTTTTATTGGAAAAAGTGAGACGAAATTGTTTATATTGTAATGGTAGATTGTGTAGGTTGTGGTGGATTGTGGTGGGTTATGGTGGAATATAGAAAGTTGTGGTGCGATGTGGAACCGCAACCAACCAGTCGCATAAAACAACGGGGTAATTATCTTGCATTTCACCTAAATCATTAATAAAATTAAATTTAAGTAAATCATTATAAAGGTGTCTTTCATTACTTTTAAGATTATGACAACTTATAAACAATATAAAAATAATTATTTATTTATATTTTTTCGTAAATATAAAACTATGTATAATGTGCATTTTTACGATGATTGATAAAATTAGGTTATTATTTACTTTTTTTCTCTAACTAATAAGTATTATACTCATTAATAAAAATTTCAAAAATGCAAAATATGGATAATTCAAGATGGTTATTAACCATCTTGAATCAAGATATGTATCACTGGCGGACTATTATCCAATGAATAAAAAACTTGTGTCATGTTAGAGTTGGATCACTTGAGTAAGATAGCTTGCGTCGGTGGGATGGCTTTGAACAGTCCCCTCCCTGATACACCACATTATGCATACTCCCTTGCACCCCTTCAACTACATGAGGCAAATCAAGTACCATACACTTGATCCCTTGGTAAGCCTCAACAATGGCCTTTGCCATCGCTCCATAACCACCACCAACATCAACGATCGACTCAATCCCTTCAAATATTTCCTTAGCCTTATCGCTCTTCAACAGCACGGTCGAAACAAGCCGTGCATCACTAGCCATGGCTCTATTGAAGTAGTCGTTAAACTTGCCGGAAGAGCCCGCATGCTCCCAAATGCTCCTTCCGCAAGCAATTTGGAAAGGAGATTCAAAGTCGTCATTTGTGAACCATTTACTAAAATGAAGAGAATGGTCTATCAACGTGTTGAGCACAAAAGGAGCAAGAGAAAGAGGGTGGTTTGTTAACAGAAGTTGTGAGTTAATGGTGAGACCAAACAAGGGTTCTGGATCGTCATCGTCGCTGCTCTCTGACTTGTCCTCAGAGAAGAAGTTAGAGTGAACGAGGAGGTGCATCAAACGGTGGAGAGAAGGGGCCTTGGTTGGGTGGATGGAGAGTGCACGGGCAAGTTCAGTGAGTGTCATGGGTTGCCCGTGCTTGTGAATGGCGTCTGGGATGCCTAGTTGAACTGCACATTTAAGGGCCATGGAATTTTGGAAGTTGTAGTTGTGGTTCCACATGTGAGCCTGTGCTTCTACCAATTCTTTTGTTTCAATCTCAGTAGTATTTGCCAAATCCATGTAGATGTCTTGTCGATGTTGTATTTGGGCTATCTATTCCTTAATTCCTAGCTAGTCTTGTCAAAAGATCACATGGATGTATATATAACTGTGGAGCTGACTTTGTTAAACAGTAATACACCAGATATAAGTTGCGAGTGACGCCGGGAAGACCTCCTATTCAGCAAATCAGGCTACCGCCTTCACCATGTAAGCCTATGTATGTTACGGCTAAATTAATCTGTTTGTTTTTTTTTTAATCGAAGCAGTCACGGTCACATGAAGCCCAAATCAAACAAAAGTTACTCCCACCGTTTTATATTAATTTTCGTCTTTGAAAATTGTACAATCAAATATTAAAAATTTTGATCATAAATTTTTCAATGTACATCATGACTTTATTACATAGGATTAGTATCATTAAATTCGTAGTGAAAAATACTATTATAAAAATATAACATTACAATTGTTAATATCATAACATATAAGAAATATTAATTAAAAAGTGACATTAAAGATCATAACAATCAAATGTATGACAATTAATACAGAATAAACGAGTTAAAAATAATTACGTATTTATCACACATGACATGCATGACAACTTGACAGTAACAATATATGCAATTAAAGACGTGTTGTTTTGGAGTTGAATTAAGAAAACGAAAGCATTGAATGAGTCCTAGTTAGAAAGTTACATGGGATTTTGTTAGGGATTATAAGTGCTCGTTAGTAAACACATGAAACATTAATAAGATCGATGCTTCCTTAAAAAAATAAAATAAATAAGACCGATGCAAGGCAACCTATCTATGTACACTCACATTCCGATATTAGCTTCCTAAGTTCTAACTAAACACCTAATAGACATTTAGGAGTTATAAGGTCGCAACCCAAAGCTCTGATACCATTATGTAACATCCTGGAAATTTAATTATAAATTCAACGGTCAAAGTCTGATGTTGACTAGCATTAATAGTAGAGCACTCATTTGTTTCCCTTTTATTTGGGCGTTACGGTTGTATGATCGAAGGAATAAAAGGCAAGATAGGGGAAAAACTAGCAACTAATCATTATTTACTTCAATTTAATAAACGAAAGAAATTTCAAATTCCATAGACAACCCAAACTAAACATTAACTCACTTTAATTCTAAAACATTAACTAAAACATCCTTCGAAATCTAGAAGGAAAATTTTGGTGAGTATGGCTCCAGGCCTAATCAATGACCTGGCTATTGAGGACATGTGTAAGTTTTTGAATGATACAGTAATATGATCCGCTTTCTTTGGCTCTCAAAAAACACTCAAAAACATTAACTAAACATTATTCTCAAAACTTCTAACTTCAACGTCCTCACTTCTAGAACTTGTTCCTATCACATAACTCTTCACTTGAAAACAAACATTTACAAACATGGGTAGAAATCAATAATTTCTATCCTTACAGTCAAAACAAGTTAAAATTCATTTCAATTTATTTAGAGGGAGAAATGAACAAGTCAAATCACTTTATAGACCGATTTCCCAACCAACCATAACCATCTTTTATAGATTTATTAAGCGAGCGGAGCTTGCTTATTTGCACCTCGAAATCGAAGACTTCCCATATAATCATTTATCAACATTATCACAATCTCAATCTCAATCACAATCTCAATCTTAATCACATGGATGGTCATCCATATCACAACACCTGCACACACTTAACCACGGGGAAATAACACTTATCAGGCATCGCTAATCACTTAACAACTCCCCTGCATGATAGTCTTTGGGACGTTGCCCGAACCCCATTAATGTCGCGTTTCAATTATTACTCATGTTTAATATTTCACACCTTTCACGTCTCAGTCAACCAAACCCAATTTCCAAAACAATTGCAAAATCACACATAAAGGATTGTCCATATTTAACCACTAAAAGGAGCATACTTCAACATCCAAAATATATTTTACGATAAATTCCTTCAAGATGTAAATTCCAAAATAACTTAAAAATCAACAAAACACTTAAAGTGCATGCCAGTAGTGATTTAAGACATAGACATTACCTGGTGGTCTTTACTTCAATTCATCCAACAAACACTTGTGCTCACTAATGAGTCGTCTAACCCGAACCTATAATCAGAATAAAAATTCTAAAATTAATACTACTAGCGTAGTTAATATATGCAATTTTCTACCTTACCCAAACCCTAGAATATTTAAGGGTTCCCAATATTCACCCAGAATAATCACATAATCGTCAAAAATTATTTACATAAAAATAAACCTATTTATTTTTAAATAAAAAATAGAAAATTGTACTCATTGATACACCTCTGCTGTAAAGGTCATAACTCGACTTCCTGACATCCTATGGACTTGGTTCTTAACTTTTTAGAAACTCCAAAGAGTTTACTATAACTCCTGTGCTGATCACAACACTCGAACTGAAAAATTTCTATTAAGGCTTACTAATGATGGAACACCCAGACCAAGTTTCGTCAACTAAGACCTCCCACACAGTTAGTGGTGTATTTTTGAGTGACCTTAACTAAGCTGTCCCAAAACTCGATTTGTTATCTCGTTGTACCAATCCTAACTCCAAGACTCCAACTTTGACATTCTGACTCTTAACCAAGACCCTAAGACATCTTCATTATTTTATAAAACTACCATGGCCAACCCTAAACTAGGAAATAAGTACAATCTTCCAAATTGATCGTTTTTACTGAACTTAGCATAACTGCAATACCCAAAACCAACCATTTCACCCAAAGATCAAATCTTTATGTTTGGGAGATCTAAGGCGGGAGCCCACTTCAACCAAGGCCCATGGTACACAGATTAAGTGACGTTCCATCTTAAAACCAATTAGTGTTAACAGGAGTAGCCCACTTGACTTATATACCATGTCCTTTCTCTTTACTTTTCCAATGTTGGACATTTTTACACATGGATGAATCCCAACAATCTCCCCCTTCACATATAAGTCTCTCCCCCTTGATCAGAAGCTTCTTTCATATTACCAAACGACAGCTTAAGAGTTCCCAGATACTCAACCATGCCATCAAAATAATTCTTAGTTTCCAAATTCGTCTTGGGACCACGTACTAGTTGGAGTAACGATCACTTTCATCGCATGTTTGAAGCCCAAAAGGTATACGTGTTATGCATTAAACAATATTCTTCATTCATACATCTCGCCCTTTATTTCTCCTACCGATAATCATTGTAACTCATGTATAAGTACCCAAGACATGATCAAGCATTTCGTGCAGTTCATCGAACATCCTAGGCAGATGAGATGCATTAAGTCTAATTTCTTCCCTAATATTTATGGATAATAGAAGTTACAAACAATAATGATTGATTAACCATAGTTAATATTATGATAAGAAATAGATAATACTCAAACATAATTGCATAAATTGCATCTAGAATTCATAACTCACAAATCATTGCATTTCTCCTGGGGTTAGACCCACCTTATCACATGACCAACTTAGCTCATAGGCAATAGAGAATAAATAGTTAAGTCCACATATTCACATATATGTATGCAACAATGTAAGAGGGTAAGCAGGGATGAGACCCTGAATCGTAAACAAACACGACAAAAAGTTCACCTCAAACGTTTAAAGGCAAAATATGCTAAAATGGAACAGTTAACAAATCAACTATTTCCCATCTCACAGTAAGTACGGTCTTTCCCAATATCACTTTGTTGGTGTCAACAATCATTCATTAATTTCAGCGGTTGACCTACTAAAGATCCTTAACTTTTCCAATCAACTTCACAATGTGCACATCCTAACAACTACCCTATTCCAAATCAATAGCAAACACACGCAACCTTTGCAAAACAAGGTCTTTAATTCGTCACATAACTCCTCCCCTCCACTTATTCAACACCGTCAATAGAACTACTTGAAATCCTAATAAGTACAACAACTTAAGGGTCTACTTAACTCGACCTCCACCTTAAAGTAATCAACTAAACTCAATACTTAAAAAAGAATCTGTGTTAACTCAACTTTACTAGAACTCTTCAACTAAGTCTAGCACTAAACTAAGATCAACCTAATATCCTTTGCAACACCTCTATCCCAACTCCCCACATCTTCTTTAGTTTTAACCGACATTTTCCATAGAAAGGTTCCCTTAAATCAAGACCACAACACAAAATTTAAGGTTAATTTCAATCATTTGTTCAATCCCAATGTTGGAAAATTAAACATAGCTCAACTTTACATAAGAATTCCATGCACTCTCCAAGTACACAACTCAATGTAAATCCCAAATTACCTTGGAACATGTAGTAGCGATCAATTACTCCATCTGTTCTCACTTAGAATATTAAGAGGTAAGCCAACAAGAGCATATTCCAACATTCCTCAGTATTCATTCATCTAGCCAATCATTATACTCCATATACCAATGACCAATACATATATTTGTGTAGATTCCATTATGTAGATCCAATATTCTCCATAGCAAAACCTCATGATGCCCTCACCGCATTTTCCATATGGCTGGAGTTTTGATTGAAAGCAGCGAAATTGCAAAATAAATCAAGGAAGTATCTTGACCTTATTCTTTCCATTGTTTATCCTATAAATGTTTTGGTATAATTCTTTTCCTGTTATCCGCAGAACATAGAAAGAAAAACCTATGAAATGAACCTTCCAAAATATGTCGATGGAGTATCAAGATGAATAAGGCAAGGATTCACAATTTTGGAAGGTCTCAGCTCCAAAGTCATAGTAGCGAAAAAATGAAAGGAATCACGGAAGATGAGTATAAAACGGCTTAACCACATTGCTGAGAAGGGCATTTGATTCCAACGAAGAAGAAATCCAAGTGTAGGAAATTTTGAGTGAAAATATTCTTGAGTTTAGCCATTTGTGATTGTCGCGAGTTGTTTGGTAGCCAGAGTGTATTCTTGTGAGGACTTCAATTATCTTGTAGCTGAAGAACTCTTGAAACTGTCTTTAGTGAGTGAATTTTCACCCGTCATTTGGTGAAGAAGGTTTATAGGATCCATATCTAGGATCCTCCTCAGTAAGCAGACATTGAGGCCCTCACGATCTTTGCTCTGTTGAGTCCTTTGTTATCAACCTCTTTGTTTTGTCCTCTATTTATGAATTCAATAAAATATTAAAGCATTTGATTTCTACTTGGTTGAATTTCAATATTAGTAACTCTTGATTGTTAATGTCCTTATTGATTAAATGCAAAATTTTTTGATAACCCTATTCACCCCCTCCCTCTTCTAGGGTTCTTTCAAGTGTTATCAAAGAAGGTATACTGAACCAAAGAGTCTAGTCGCTATGTGGAAAAAATCATAGCGGGAATTAGCACTAACGAAACAGCCCAAGTACGATCTATGACCAGACCTCCTCTGCTCTCTGGTGAAAACTATAAAAATTGGAAGAGATAGATGGAAGTCTTTTGAAGATCAAGATGAAGACCTCTTGACTATTGTCACAAAAGGATATTTCCTTACTCCGACTAACAAAGATGTCGGTGAAGCAACAGCTTCCAAGGACAGATCCAAACGCACGAATGAAGAGAAAGATCTCTTACGAAAAAAACAGCCATGCTCTAAATTTAATATTCTGTAGTTTAAAGTCCAATGATTCTGAACGAGTGCCTACCTGTGAAACAACAAAATAGGTGTGGGATTACGTTGTGACTGCTTACGAAGGAACAAGTCAAGTAAAGGACACTAAGGTGGACATCCTCATGCAAAAATATGAAGCCTTCAAAATGGAGGAGAATGAATCAATCGAGGAGATGTTCAAGAAATTCTGTAGCATCATCAATCACCTCAAATCTCTAGAAAAGACATACTAAAATGAAGAACGGGCCAGGAAAGTCCCCAAATGCCTGCCCATGACGAAATAGGCCCTCAAGTGACTGCCATTGAAGAAGGCCAAAACCTCAAAACACTTCGACTAGAAGAGTTAGTTGAAAATCACTCGCCTATGAAATCCAACTTCAAGACAGCACAAAACAAAAGAGCATTGCTCTAAAAGTAGGCAAAGATTCAAACAATGAATCTGAGGATTTAGATGAGGGCACATTGGCAATGCTAGCTAAAGGCTACAAAAAGGGTCTACAAAAAGAATCCCACCTTCAGAGGATACATAAAGAACTCGTCCAATAAAAGGCAAAGCCCAAAAGGTAAGTCTTTTACAAAGGATGAAACTGATCCTTTCACTTACTTTGGTTGTGGCAGCACAAATCATCTAGTAAAAGATTGTACCTTTGCAAGACGAAACAGAGACAAGATCGAGAAGCAACAGGCCCAAACGACATAATCGCAAGGCTATGTTTGCAGCATGGAGTGACAGTGACACCATCGACAGTAGCAATGAGGTTGAAGAAATAGCTAATGTTTGCCTTATGGCCAGTTCATGTGAAAACAAAGAACCAACCTCCTCCAACAATGAGGTAACACTGGATAACCTTTTCTCCTCCTCAAAGACTCACTTAGCTCACAAGTTACTCCAACTCTTTACATACTCAAAATCTCTAACTGGAAAAGTCAAGCACCTCACAAAACACTCTAGTCACCTCAACCGAACCATAAAAAGCATGAATGTTAAAATGGCTAATTGACAGTTGAGAACATTAGACTAACCATAGAAGTCAAAAGCTATTATAAGGACACTACTAGCTAGGTTGACAAATGACGCAGTCACCAAAACCCCTCCATGCACTAACAAAGGATCACTTCTACACACACCTCACATTTCACCCCTTAGAAATAATCTCCAACCCAACATGACCTCACATCCCTTCATCAAACGATGCACTAAATCACCTAAGTCATAACCGAGATCAACCTCTTCACCTAAAACCCCAACTATACAACATAGACCCAAAAGAGTTGTAAAAACCTAAGTACCCAAGACAAAACAAAATGCACACCTCTAGTCAAATCGATCATAAACCAAGGAGGATATAATGCCCTATATTGCAGGTGAGTTTCAGAACTCACAACGAGCTATGGTATTTGGACAGTGGATGTTCAAGACACATGACTGGAGATCCAACCAAATTCTGCGAACTTGGATTAAGTAGGTTGGCCGAGTAACATTTGAGGACAAAATGCAAGGCAAGATCCTTGGCATTGGAAAGGTTGGTAAGGACATCAGACACTCTCTTGACAATGTTTATCTTGTAGAAGGTCTAGAATATAATCTTCTCAGCATTTCTCAATTTTGTTATAGGGGAAACAGAGTCTGGTTTGATAAACATGCATCTGTAGTTGAGTCATCTGAGTCCCATCAAATCATACTTCATGATCATCGCATGGATAATGTCTTATGTCATAGATTTAAGTGAAACTGCTGAAAAGGATGTCACCTGCCTAAAAGTAGGATCCTAGGAAGCCTAGCTAGGACATCGTCATCTATGTCATGTTAGCGTGAGGACATTGCAAAAGTTGAGTCAGTCTGACCTAGTTAATGGTCTCCCATCCCACAACTTTTATCGAGATAAGGTGTGTGATGCATGTACCCGATGCAAACAGACTAGATCTTCCTTTAAACCTTTGAAAACTGTGATTACATCCAAATGTCTTGACCTCCTCCACATGGATCTCTGTGGTTCCATACCGTACAAAGGCCTCGGGGAAAGCTCATATATATTAGTAATTATAGATGATTTTTCTAGATTTACCTCGATTTTTTTTCTTGAAGAGCAAAACATATGCATTCTCAAAGTTGAACAAGTAACTTAAGGTTCTCACTAGACACTTCGTCAAATCAATAAGAACGGACCACGAAAGGGAATTTGACAACAAGAATATGATTCGAACTTCTGTGTTGAGATGGGAATATCTCACAACTTCTCAGCTCCCAGATTTCCTCAGTAAAACGGAGTGGTGGAAAGAAAGAATAAGGCCTTGGATGATATGGCTAGAACTATCATCTGTGAGAACGATCTACCCATGTTCTTATGGGCAGAGATCATCAATGCAGCGAACTATGTACTAAATCGGTGCACAATCTGAACCATCCCGAAGAATACACCATGTGAACTCTTCAAAGGAAAAGTTCCCAACATCAATCACCTCAAGGTCCTTGGATGCAACTAATTTGTACACAAGAATGGAAAGAAGCATCTTAGCAATTTTTATGCACGCAATGAAATGGGGATCTTTGTGGGATACTCTTCAACCACCAAGGCCTACAGAATCTGCAACAAGGCTACCAAGTGATTATTCCGTTATTTTACATGTTTTTCCCCTTTATTATGCGACTTTGTGCTCGTCTTCAATAACTAGTTTAGGTATTTTTATTATATTTTTCTGCATTTTTCATGTTTATTAGGTTTCATTCTATTTTTATCATGTTAGTTTTTATTTATTAGAAATTGAATCAAAATTATAAAAAGATTGTAAATAAAAATAAAAACCTAACCCAACTCCTAATACTACCCAATTTCTAACCCCAGCCCAACTCTCTTCCCTAATCTACCCATTTCCCCTCTAATGTTCCTCGGCCCACACTCCATTTCCCCCTTCCCTAGGCCCACCTAAGCCTTCCCCATTTCCCCTCATTTGTTTCAGCCGGCCAAATGCAACCCAAAACCCCAAAACCCTTTTCTAATTCCCCCTCTTTCATTCTAATTCCCCACTTCTCTTTCTCAGTTCTCATTTCCCCCTTTCTCCCTCTCTCTTCGTCCCTTTCTCACTCCCCTCTGATTCTCTCTTTTTTATCTCTCTCTCTCTCACTCTCTCTCTCTCTCTCTCTCTCTCTCTCTCTCTCTCTCACTCTCACTCTCTTTCTTTTGTCTTTGATAGTTCATTAAGAAAGACAATGAAGGAGTACAACAAGCAGCTGAGTTCAGAACATCCACCACCAATGCATACCACCACCACCATTGTATACAACCCTGCAAGATCCATCTCCACCGTCCAAACTGAAGAAATTCAAGGGCCAAGATTGAAGATTGAGACTGGATTTCGAGTATAAAAGCAACAGTAGATCAAAGAGAAGGGCATGGTTGGTTTTGGGGAAAGTGACGCCTCTGGCCTTCCATCCAATCATAGGGTTAGTTTTAGGATTAGGGTTTTATTTGCTATTAGATTCAGGTTTATTTCCGTTTTTATTCATGTCAAAAGAGTTTATTTTGGATGTTTTGGATGGTTTAGTTTCATGTTGGATTGTTCATTGATATTGTATTTGAGTGTTTTGATATTGAGTTCGTGTAGTATCCTGGTTATTAATTGTTGATGCTTGGTTTTTGATATGTTCTTTGCTCTGTTTTGTACTTTGATTCTTCTTTTTTTTTGTGTTTTGATATCCCCTGTTTCCTCAGTTTCTCTCCATCTCTTTTTCGTCCTTTATCTTTCATTTGTTTTAGTTTTTGGTGCAGTATTAAACGAGTTTAGATGTTATTAGATTAGGTTTAGTATTATTGTTAAAGTTAGATTAAGTTAGTATTTTTAGTCAGATTAGGATTAAGGTTAGTCTTAGTGTTAGTATCTTTCGGTCAGTTTCAATTAGTTAGTAGTTGGGCCATATTGAAGTTTTTGGGCCAGCTTTAGGTTAGCTTAAGAAAGTTAATGAGATGTTAGTGTTTAGATTAGTTTAGTCTTCTAATATAAACCCTAGTAAGTTAAGTATTAGGTTTTTAATAAAGATGATCAGTGAGTAGTTAGTTTAGGTTGGGGAGGATTAGGCTCTTATTAGGGGTTTAATTTGAGGTTTGATTGGAATGGAATGATTAGCTTAATTTAGGATTTTCCATCATTATTCTCTATCTTTTGTGGAAGTTTAGTTAATTGAAATGTTGCTAAATTTCCTTAAAGCATTAATGTGAGGTTTTAGTGGGATAATTAGATTCGTCATTCATGAAAATGAGGATTAGTTTAATTAGGGTTTGTTATACTTTATACTCTTAGGTTTTAGTCTTCATGAAAATGAGGGGTAAGATTTTGGAAGTTAATCTAATATTACCTTTGGAAGAGGGTGCTTAGAGTGATTAAGTTCTAGTAACGACCCATTCCTAGCTTAGTTTTAACTTTTTCGATTTTCCTTCGATTAGATTTCCTTTAGGTAGCTAAAATCAACCCCCGAGCCTTTTTCTTCTTTTATTTGTGATTTTTATTGTGTCTTTTTAGTGTAGTTTCCAAAACTCAAAAAATTGTGAAATCTAGACCTAGTAGGTGAGAGCTCGATAGCTTTTAGGTTCGGTACCCCAACTCCTTGTGGATACGATATATTAAACCCCCGACTATACTATAACTTGAACAAAATGGCGCCGTTGTCGGGGAGTTGCGCCTACCGACCTTTTAGTTTTTCTTGAGCATTCCCTCTAGGTTTTAAAAAGAAAAAAAATTAAAAAATTAAAAATCTAAAAAAGGAATAGGAAAATGGCATGTTTTAGCTTCCCTCAAGATGAGCATGAGTTATTTTGTGATTATCGTGATAGATTGGATGCTTATCTTGACTATTGAGCTCCATATGGTTATGATTTTTTCTTGTGGGGAAGTTTTATGTGTTATTAATGAGGGTATGAATTTTGAGACTCGTAATGTATTAGATCATTATGGTTTTAATGTTGAAAATAGTTATGAAGCTTTGGGTTTGCTTAATTGGTTGACTGGGAATGCTCGTGCTTTTAAGGAGAATTGTCGTTATGTGGGTTGTCATTTTGATAATCCTTGTGCTAGTCATGCTAAAGCTCATTATAAAGATTTATGTGTGAGTGCATGTCCCCCATCCCCTTGTGTTGATTTGCATACTCAATCTCCATTTGTAGATCAACCTAGGGATCCTTACATGCTTGATTCATCAAATGCTCATGATTTTTGCTCTTATTGCCAATCATTTGATCATGATGTGAATGCTTGCACTCTTGCACTTCTTCAAGAATGCATTCTGATTAATGAAAAGAACAAGCAATGTGAGGAAACTTTCCATACTACTATGCACCATGAAGATTCATATGTGAGTACTCTTCCCTCTCCTCCTTTAATTCCCATGCATGCCCCCTCCCCTTGTGTTCAATTTGAAATATCTACTCATGCTACCGTGCCTTCCACATATGTTGCTCATACGAACTTTGTTGAAAATGATGTGAACTATGTGCAACAAGATGATGATCTTCATGCAAAAATTGAAAAAGTGGAAAATAAGATTCATGAGTTACTTTCTTTATTTTGTGAAATGAGACCGGATTTGTTCGAAAATGGTCATGAGTCTTTAAGTAGAATTGAGTCTTTTTCCCCATTATCCCCTACTATTCATGATGATTCCCCTTTGTGTGATTATGGTGATAATGACTCTTTTTCTTTGACTTGTGTGCCACCCTCTCACGAATTAGAAATTGTTCCTCATGATGCTTATGTGTGTGATTATGAATCATTTTCTATGGATTATGAACCAGAGTGCTTCACTTTCACCTTTGATGTTGTTATGATGAAACTTTATGCAATGATGAGAGTGTTGTCATAGAGAGTAGTCCTACTTTTTCTTCGCACACATGCGATGATGTACATGAGTTAGATGATAATCTTGGGTTGGGACTCGCTAGTGATGATATTGTTGAGGAGGTTGATGACTCTTCTATATGCTTTGAGTGTGATGATGTATCCCCCTCTCCCAATCATGTGATCCCCTACCATTCATTGTTTATCACTCCCTCACCCGTCCATTCATGCCTTGAGTCCCTAGGTCCTTTTAGAGGGTATGAACCCCTCCTTGACCCTTATCTTGCTTACCTAGAGGACTCGCCTAGAAAAATCATGATTATTCATTTATTTCATCATTTTAGTGATTTTTCTAAGGCATTTGATAGGATGTTGAGAACCTTTTCTTACACTAACTCATTGTTTCTTAAGTTCTCATACATCCACCATTCTGAGATGCATTCGAGGATGCATGATCTTCTACTTCGGGCATTGACTTCTTCCGATCTTGAAGGCTCGAGTTTTGAAGAATAAGGAGCGGCTGATGCTCTAGTATGATCGAGGTTATCCAATTCCATTTCTTGATTCTTTGAAGACTAGCGGTAACCTCGTTCCACCTTTTTTTTTTTTGTAAATATTTCTTTGTTTTTGTTTGTATAGTTAGTTTTCTTTTTACATGCTTGTTTTTTTCTTTTTGGTGGCGCACCGCTAGTATGCTATATGTTGGGTTTTCTTGTTGTTGGAGCCGTGTGGGCTCGGAGCGCCACCCATTTTCTATGTGTTAGATGTTTGTATATATGTTTGCTTGTTTCCTTTAGGTGTTTGTACATATGTTTGTTTTTCCTAGTTTTTCTACCCTTCATGAGACACCCTTCCCACAATGAGGACATTGTGGATTTTAAGTGTGGGGGGGAGATCATTATGTTTTGGGTAGAGCACCTAGTCTTTTTTTGGGTCTTTTTTGTTACTTTTTCTTTTTTAGAAAAGTTATAAAAAAAAGAAAAAAAGCGAAAAAGTGCTAAAATTTGAAAAAAAAAAAAAAGTAAAGAAAAAAAAAATTAGAACGTCGTTAGGTTAGGTTAGGCAATCCTCCGGTGATGATTGTAAGCTAAGTAGTGCCTCTTGTAGCTTGGTTTAACCTTTGCATAGTCGACTGTGATTCAAACTTTTGAAAAGAATTTTCGAAAACATCTTGATTTGGGGTTGCATTTTGATAGTAAAGATTGATGGCCCTTCTTGACCCATTGATGTGAGCTTTGCATATGAACGTTTATGTTCTTTGATTGGTTGCTGAGCACAAACCCGTGAGACTACTAAGCCAAAACGACTAATCATTTTTATTAGTCTCGTATCCCCATGTGTGACTCAACCTTGGTTGCGATCTCTAGAACATGCTTTTCATCTCTTTGAAACTGCATTTTGCATCATGCATTGACAATATGATTGAGGCATTCATTCTTGCTTATTTTAGCTACATAGCCAAATAGCCACCCGAATCATGTAATTTCCACCCTTTAACCCTTCTTTTAGCCTTTGATTACTCCTTCCCTTTGAAATAAACCGAAATTTCAAACCTTGGCCGAGTGCATATCTTCCTACCCTAAGCCATTGCTTGGAGTTATTGAAGTGCGATTAGTAGGGTTGCTTGTGAATATTTCCATAGAATGGTATGTTGGGAACGTCATGATTAGGATGTGATGGGTTGTTCCCACTTATGTAGCTTCTAAATTAGCTTGATTGCGTTAATAAAACCCGCCGAGTTTTGTGCTTTGTATTTAATCCTCTCTTTATTCACACGCTTCTAAAGAAAAAGAAAAAAAAGGAGAAAGAAAAGAAAAAGCAAAAGAAAGAAACCAAAAATCGAAAAAAAAAGAAAAAAAAAGAAAACAAAACAAAACAAAACAAAAAAAAGAGAGAAGAAAACAAAAGGAAGCAAAAGTGTGACGGCAAATGAGGAATTTAGTTTTGAGGCGGTTTCCAGTAAATGTTTCGGGTTCATTATAATTGCTTATGGGCGAGTAAGGTTCAATAACATTGCGTGAATTTGGCGAAGTATAACTCCAAGCTTGGCTTCTAGCTCCACTTATCCAAATACTTTCCGTCCCTTACCCCTATCCTTAGCCCCGTTACAACCTCTTCAGAGACCTCTTGATTGTCATTTGCATTTTGCATATAGCGGTAGAGAATTGAGATGATTAGCAAGCATATGGTAGATTGTTTCCTAGGCTAGAGTATTGAGAGAACCAAACATCGAATTCATTTTCAAAACACATGAGAGGAGTGTTTCCACATTCCCAAGAGTGAGGCTTGCTCTCAACTGTCTTAGTTTCATACTCATACATGTGCTTTTTCACTAATTTGGTGACGGATGGGTGATTGATTTGATCTTGATGGTGTAACTCCCCTAAATCCTTTTCGAAAATTTCCCTCTATCTTGTGACAAAATATTTTAATCACTTTTGGCTGTGTTTTGGTTAGGCCTAGTTGCTTGACAGTTCTGCTAACGCTTACCTGTTGGGGTTAAAAATCTTTAGGATCGGCATTCTTTCAACCTAAGTGTGTAATTGTTTATGTTTGCCCCTTCTTTTTGATTGGTAAAGCCGGTTGGGTGTCTAGGTGCGTTGTTATGGGTGTGAATATCTTCTTCTTCCCTCGTGTTTTCTTTGTTTTGTTTTTCACTCTCCATTTCCCTTCTTTCTTCCATTTCTTCTCATGGCTTTTGTGGGTAGAGTTGCTACAAACCCTCACGAGACCCACCTCGTCCACCCGGGCTACCGGGGGGTTTAAAGGGCTTGATGCATGTGCTAATTGCATCCGCGATTCCTGCGAAAGTGAGTTAGGTGTTTATGTTTTCTAGTTTCTTAGGTTTATTTTGGTTAGTTTTGCTCGGGACGAGCAAAAGTCTAAGTGTGGGGGGAGGGGGTGATTATTCCGTTATTTTACATGTTTTGCCCTTTATTATGTGACTTTGTGCTCGTCTTCAATAACTAGTTTAGGTATTTTTATTATATTTTTCTGCATTTTTCATGTTTATTAGGTTTTATTCTATTTTTATCATGTTAGTTTTTATTTATTAGAAATTGAATCAAAATTATAAAAAGATTGTAAATAAAAATAAAAACCTAACCCAACTCCTAATACTACCCAATTTCTAACCCCAGCCCAACTCTCTTCCCTAATCTACCTATTTCCCCTCTAATCTTCCTCGGCCCACACTCCATTTCCCCCTTCCCTAGGCCCACCTAAGCCTTCCCCATTTCCCCACATTTGTTTCAGCCGGCCAAATGCAACCCAAAACCCCAAAACCCTTTTCTAATTCCCCCTCTTTCATTCTAATTCCTCACTTCTCTTTCTCAGTTCTCATTTCCTCCTTTCTCCCTCTCTCTTCGTCCCTTTCTCACTCCCCTCTGATTCTCTTTTTTTTAATCTCTCTCTCTCTCTCTCTCTCTCTCTCTCTCTCTCTATCTATCTCTCTCTCTCACTCTCTTTCTTTTGTCTTTGACAGTTCATCAAGAAAGACAATGAAGGAGTATAACAAGCAGCTGAGTTCAGAACATCCACCACCAATGCATACCACCACCACCATTGTATACAACCCTGCAAGATCCATCTCCACCGTCCAAACTGAAGAAATTCAAGGGCCAAGATTGAAGATTGAGACTGGATTTCGAGTATAAAAGCAACAGTAGATCAAAGAGAAGGGCATGGTTGGTTTTGGGGAAAGTGACGCCTCTGGCCTTCCATCCAATCATAGGGTTAGTTTTAAGATTAGGGTTTTATTTGCTATTAGATTCAGGTTTATTTCCGTTTTTATTCATGACAAAAGAGTTTATTTTTGATGTTTTGGATGGTTTAGTTTCATGTTGGATTGTTCATTGATATTGTATTTGAGTGTTTTGATATTGAGTTCGTGTAGTATCCTGGTTATTAATTGTTGATGCTTGGTTTTTGATATGTTCTTTGCTCTATTTTGTACTTTGATTCTTCTTTTTTTTTGTGTTTTGATATCCCCTGTTTCCTCAGTTTCTCTCCATCTCTTTTTCGTCCTTTATCTTTCATTTGTTTTAGTTTTTGGTGCAGTATTAAACGAGTTTAGATGTTATTAGATTGGGTTTAGTATTATTGTTAAAGTTAGATTAAGTTAGTATTTTTAGTCAGATTAGGATTAAGGTTAGTCTTAGTGTTAGTATTTTTCGGTCAGTTTCAATTAGTTAGTAGTTGGGCCATATTGAAGTTTTTGGGCCAGCTTTAGGTTAGCTTAAGAAAGTTAATGAGATGTTAGTGTTTAGATTAGTTTAGTCTTCTAATATAAACCCTAGTAAGTTAAGTATTAGGTTTTTAATAAAGATGATCAGTGAGTAGTTAGTTTAGGTTGGGGAGGATTAGGCTCTTATTAGGGGTTTAATTTGAGGTTTGATTGGAATGGAATGATTAGCTTAATTTAGGATTTTCCATCATTATTCTCTATCTTTTGTGGAAGTTTAGTTAATTGAAATGTTGCTAAATTTCCTTAAAGCATTAATGTGAGGTTTTAGTGGGATAATTAGATTCGTCATTCATGAAAATGAGGATTAGTTTAATTAGGGTTTGTTATACTTTATACTCTTAGGTTTTAGTCTTCATGAAAATGAGGGGTAAGATTTTGGAAGTTAATCTAATAATACCTTTGGAAGAGGGTGCTTAGAGTGATTAAGTTCTAGTAACGACCCATTCCTAGCTTAGTTTTAACCTTTTCGATTTTCCTTCGATTAGATTTCCTTTAGGTAGCTAAAATCAACCCCCGAGCCTTTTTCTTCTTTTATTTGTGATTTTTATTGTGTCTTTTTAGTGTAGTTTCCAAAACTCAAAAAATTGTGAAATCTAGACCTAGTAGGTGAGAGCTCGATAGCTTTTAGGTTCGGTACCCCAACTCCTTGTGGATACGATATATTAAACCCCCGGCTATACTATAACTTGAACAAAATGGCGCCGTTACCGGGGAGTTGCGCCTACCGACCTTTTAGTTTTTCTTGAGCATTCCCTCTAGGTTTTAAAAAGAAAAAAAATTAAAAAATTAAAAATCTAAAAAAGGAATAGGAAAATGGCATGTTTTAGCTTCCCTCAAGATGAGCATGAGTTATTTTGTGATTATCGTGATAGATTGGATGCTTATCTTGACTATTGAGCTCCATATGGTTATGATTTTTCTTGTGGGGAAGTTTTATGTTTTATTAATGAGGGTATGAATTTTGAGACTCGTAATGTATTAGATCATTATGGTTTTAATGTTGAAAATAGTTATGAAGCTTTGGGTTTGCTTAATTGGTTGACTGGGAATACTCGTGCTTTTAAGGAGAATTGTCGTTATGTGGGTTGTCATTTTGATAATCCTTGTGCTAGTCATGCTAAAGCTCATTATGAAGATTTATGTGTGAGTGCATGTCCCCCATCCCCTTGTGTTGATTTGCATACTCAATCTCCATTTGTAGATCAACCTAGGGATCCTTACATGCTTGATTCATCAAATGCTCATGATTTTTGCTCTTATTGCCAATCATTTGATCATGATGTGAATGCTTGCACTCTTGCACTTCTTCAAGAATGCATTCTGATTAATGAAAAGAACAAGCAATGTGAGGAAACTTTCCATACTACTATGCACCATGAAGATTCATATGTGAGTACTCTTCCCTCTCCTCCTTTAATTCCCATGCATGCCCCCTCCCCTTGTGTTCAATTTGAAATATCTACTCATGCTACCGTGCCTTCCACATATGTTGCTCATACGAACTTTGTTGAAAATGATGTGAACTATGTGCAACAAGATGATGATCTTCATGCAAAAATTGAAAAAGTGGAAAATAAGATTCATGAGTTACTTTCTTTATTTTGTGAAATGAGACCGGATTTGTTCGAAAATGGTCATGAGTCTTTAAGTAGAATTGAGTCTTTTTCCCCATTATCCCCTACTATTCATGATGATTCCCCTTTGTGTGATTATGGTGATAATGACTCTTTTTCTTTGACTTGTGCCACCCTCTCACGAATTAGAAATTGTTCCTCATGATGCTTATGTGTGTGATTATGAATCATTTTCTATGGATTATGAACCAGAGTGCTTCACTTTCACCTTTGATGTTGTTATGATGAAACTTTATGCAATGATGAGAGTGTTGTCATAGAGAGTAGTCCTACTTTTTCTTCGCACATGCGATGATGTACATGAGTTAGATGATAATCTTGGGTTGGGACTCGCTAGTGATGATATTGTTGAGGAGGTTGATGACTCTTCTATATGCTTTGAGTGTGATGATGTATCCCCCTCTCCCAATCATGTGATCCCCTACCATTCATTGTTTATCACTCCCTCACCCGTCCATTCATGCCTTGAGTCCCTAGGTCCTTTTAGAGGGTATGAACCCCTCCTTGACCCTTATCTTGCTTACCTAGAGGACTCGCCTAGAAAAATCATGATTATTCATTTATTTCATCATTTTAGTGATTTTTCTAAGGCATTTGATAGGATGTTGAGAACCTTTTCTTACACTAACTCATTGTTTCTTAAGTTCTCATACATCCACCATTCTGAGATGCATTCGAGGATGCATGATCTTCTACTTCGGGCATTGACTTCTTCCGATCTTGAAGGCTCGAGTTTTGAAGAATAAGGAGCGGCTGATGCTCTAGTATGATCGAGGTTATCCAATTCCATTTCTTGATTCTTTGAAGACTAGCGGTAACCTCGTTCCACCTTTTTTTTTTTGTAAATATTTCTTTGTTTTTGTTTGTATAGTTAGTTTTCTTTTTGCATGCTTGTTTTTTTTTTTGGTAGCCACTGCTAGTATGCTATATGTTGGGTTTTCTTGTTGTTGGAGCCGTGTGGGCTCGGAGCGCCACCCATTTTCTATGTGTTAGATGTTTGTATATATGTTTGCTTGTTTCCTTTAGGTGTTTGTACATATGTTTGTTTTTCCTAGTTTTTCTACCCTTCATGAGACACCCTTCCCACAATGAGGACATTGTGGATTTTAAGTGTGGGGGGGAGATCATTATGTTTTGGGTAGAGCACCTAGTCTTTTTGGGTCTTTTTTGTTACTTTTTCTTTTTTAGAAAAGTTATAAAAAAAAGAAAAAAAGCGAAAAAGTGCTAAAATTTGAAAAAAAAAGAAAAAAAAAGTAAAGAAAAAAAAAATTAGAACGTCGTTAGGTTAGGTTAGGCAATCCTCCGGTGATGATTGTAAGCTAAGTAGTGCCTCTTGTAGCTTGGTTTAACCTTTGCATAGTCGACTGTGATTCAAACTTTTGAAAAGAATTTTCGAAAACATCTTGATTTGGGGTTGCATTTTGATAGTAAAGATTGATGGCCCTTCTTGACCCATTGATGTGAGCTTTGCATATGAACGTTTATGTTCTTTGATTGGTTGCTGAGCACAAACCCGTGAGACTACTAAGCCAAAACGACTAATCATTTTTATTAGTCTCGTATCCCCATGTGTGACTCAACCTTGGTTGCGATCTCTAGAACATGCTTTTCATCTCTTTGAAACTGCATTTTGCATCATGCATTGACAATATGATTGAGGCATTCATTCTTGCTTATTTTAGCTACATAGCCAAATAGCCACCCGAATCATGTAATTTCCACCCTTTAACCCTTCTTTTAGCCTTTGATTACTCCTTCCCTTTGAAATAAACCGAAATTTCAAACCTTGGCCGAGTGCATATCTTCCTACCCTAAGCCATTGCTTGGAGTTATTGAAGTGCGATTAGTAGGGTTGCTTGTGAATATTTCCATAGAATGGTATGTTGGGAACGTCATGATTAGGATGTGATGGGTTGTTCCCACTTATGTAGCTTCTAAATTAGCTTGATTGCGTTAATAAAACCCGCCGAGTTTTGTGCTTTGTATTTAATCCTCTCTTTATTCACACGCTTCTAAAGAAAAAGAAAAAAAAGGAGAAAGAAAAGAAAAAGCAAAAGAAAGAAACCAAAAATCGAAAAAAAAAGAAAAAAAAAGAAAACAAAACAAAACAAAACAAAAAAAAGAGAGAAGAAAACAAAAGGAAGCAAAAGTGTGACGGCAAATGAGGAATTTAGTTTTGAGGCGGTTTCCAGTAAATGTTTCGGGTTCATTATAATTGCTTATGGGCGAGTAAGGTTCAATAACATTGCGTGAATTTGGCGAAGTATAACTCCAAGCTTGGCTTCTAGCTCCACTTATCCAAATACTTTCCGTCCCTTACCCCTATCCTTAGCCCCGTTACAACCTCTTCAGAGACCTCTTGATTGTCATTTGCATTTTGCATATAGCGGTAGAGAATTGAGATGATTAGCAAGCATATGGTAGATTGTTTCCTAGGCTAGAGTATTGAGAGAACCAAACATCGAATTCATTTTCAAAACACATGAGAGGAGTGTTTCCACATTCCCAAGAGTGAGGCTTGCTCTCAACTGTCTTAGTTTCATACTCATACATGTGCTTTTTCACTAATTTGGTGACGGATGGGTGATTGATTTGATCTTGATGGTGTAACTCCCCTAAATCCTTTTCGAAAATTTCCCTCTATCTTGTGACAAAATATTTTAATCACTTTTGGCTGTGTTTTGGTTAGGCCTAGTTGCTTGACAGTTCTGCTAACGCTTACCTGTTGGGGTTAAAAATCTTTAGGATCGGCATTCTTTCAACCTAAGTGTGTAATTGTTTATGTTTGCCCCTTCTTTTTGATTGGTAAAGCCGGTTGGGTGTCTAGGTGCGTTGTTATGGGTGTGAATATCTTCTTCTTCCCTCGTGTTTTCTTTGTTTTGTTTTTCACTCTCCATTTCCCTTCTTTCTTCCATTTCTTCTCATGGCTTTTGTGGGTAGAGTTGCTACAAACCCTCACGAGACCCACCTCGTCCACCCGGGCTACCGGGGGGTTTAAAGGGCTTGATGCATGTGCTAATTGCATCCGCGATTCCTGCGAAAGTGAGTTAGGTGTTTATGTTTTCTAGTTTCTTAGGTTTATTTTGGTTAGTTTTGCTCGGGACGAGCAAAAGTCTAAGTGTGGGGGGAGGGGGTGATTATTCCGTTATTTTACATGTTTTGCCCTTTATTATGTGACTTTGTGCTCGTCTTCAATAACTAGTTTAGGTATTTTTATTATATTTTTCTGCATTTTTCATGTTTATTAGGTTTTATTCTATTTTTATCATGTTAGTTTTTATTTATTAGAAATTGAATCAAAATTATAAAAAGATTGTAAATAAAAATAAAAACCTAACCCAACTCCTAATACTACCCAATTTCTAACCCCAGCCCAACTCTCTTCCCTAATCTACCTATTTCCCCTCTAATCTTCCTCGGCCCACACTCCATTTCCCCCTTCCCTAGGCCCACCTAAGCCTTCCCCATTTCCCCACATTTGTTTCAGCCGGCCAAATGCAACCCAAAACCCCAAAACCCTTTTCTAATTCCCCCTCTTTCATTCTAATTCCTCACTTCTCTTTCTCAGTTCTCATTTCCTCCTTTCTCCCTCTCTCTTCGTCCCTTTCTCACTCCCCTCTGATTCTCTTTTTTTTAATCTCTCTCTCTCTCTCTCTCTCTCTCTATCTCTCTCTCTCACTCTCTTTCTTTTGTCTTTGACAGTTCATCAAGAAAGACAATGAAGGAGTACAACAAGCAGCTGAGTTCAGAACATCCACCACCAATGCATACCACCACCACCATTGTATACAACCCTGCAAGATCCATGTCCACCGTCCAAACTGAAGAAATTCAAGGGCCAAGATTGAAGATTGAGACTGGATTTCGAGTTTAAAGCAAAAGTAGATCAAAGAGAAGGGCATGGTTGGTTTTGGGAAAAGTGACGCCCCTGGCCTTCCATCCAATCGTAGGGTTAGTTTTAGGATTAGGGTTTTATCTGCTATTAGATTCAGGTTTATTTCCGTTTTTTATTCATGTCAAAAGAGTTTATTTTGGATGTTTTGGATGGTTTAGTTTCATGTTGGATTGTTCATTGATATAGTATTTGAGTGTTTTGATATTGAGTTCGTGTAGTATCCTGGTTATTAATTGTTGATGCTTGGTTTTTGATATGTTCTTTGCTCTGTTTTGTGCTTTGATTCTTCTTTCTTTTTGTGTTTTGATATCCCCTGTTTCCTAAGTTTCTCTCCATCTCTTTTTCGTCCTTTAACTTTCATTTGTTTTAGTTTTTGGTGCAGTATTAAACGAGTTTAGATGTTATTCGATTAGGTTTAGTATTATTGTTAAAGTTAGATTAAGTTAGTATTTTTGGTCAGATTAGGATTTAGGTTAGTCTTAGTGTTAGTATTTTTGGGTCAGTTTCAATTAGTTAGTAGTTGGGCCATATTGAAGTTTTTGGGCCAGCTTTAGGTTAGCTTAAGAAAGTTAATGAGATGTTAGTGTTTAGATTAGTTTAGTCTTCTAATATAAACCCTAGTAAGTTAAGTATTAGGTTTTTAATAAAGATGATCAGTGAGTAGTTAGTTTAGGTTGGGGGGATTAGGCTCTTATTAGGGGTTTAATTTGAGGGTTTGTTATACTTTATACTCTTAGGTTTTAGTCTTCATGAAAATGAGGGGTAAGAATTGGGAAGTTAATCTAATGTTACCTTTGGAAGAGGGTGCTTAGAGTGATTAAGTTCTAGTAACGACCCATTCCTAGCTTAGTTTTAACCTTTTCAATTTTCCTTCGATTAGATTTCCTTTAGGTAGCTAAAATCAACCCCCGAGCCTTTTTCTTCTTTTATTTGTGATTTTTATTGTGTCTTTTTAGTGTAGTTTCCAAAACTCAAAAAATTGTGAAATCTAGACCTAGTAGGTGAGAGCTCGATAGCTTTTAGGTTCGGTACCCCAACTCCCTGTGGATACGATATATTAAACCCCCGGCTATACTATAGCTTGAACACCAAGATAGTCGAGGAAAGTATCCATGTAGTTTTTTATGAGGGATGTAGAAACCCCTATCAGGATGTCTCATCCTCTCATAAAAACTCAAAAGAGGAATTCAAAATCACTAGTAGCTACAATGATGATGAAGACGTAATACAACCCAGTCCAACTCCAATTCAGCCGCCTCAACTTGAGGACAACACCCCTGCTGCACCTCCAGAATCCACCGCTCCTCAAGCAGAAGATTCCCCAACCTCAAACATCCAATCACCATGTCTTGAGGCCTCCACACATCATAAAGAGAATACCAGCTACATGTTCAAACTGGCCCAGGCAACTGATAATCTCTTATCGGACATTAACTCAGGTATTCAAACCAGATCTTCACTAAAGAATATTTGTGCCTTTCATGTCTTCCTTTCATAGATTAAGCCTAAGCACCATTAAGAAGCATTACAAGACCCAAATTGGATCAACGCCCTATAAGAAGAACTTCCACAATTTGAAAGAAGTCATGTTTGGAACCTGGTTCCCGAACCTCATCACCATCCTGTCATTGGAGTGAAGAGGGTCTTTCACAACAAACTAAATGAGAATGGCACCATCACCAAAAACAAGGCCCGACTAGTTCCGGAAGGATACAATTAAGAAAAGGACATCGATTATGATGAGACTTTTGCCCCTATCGCCAGACTTCAGTAATCAAGATCCCCCTGGCTTACACCTCTACCAGAAATATCATGCTCTACCAAATGGACGTCAAGAATTCCTTCCTCAATGGCATTCGGGCCGAGGGAGTATATGTTGAACATCCTTCAGGATTTGAGGACGTCATTGCCCCAAATCACGTTTTCCAACTCCATAAGGCCCTCTACGACCTAAAACAAGCACCCAGAGCCTGGCATGAAAGACAGAGCAAGTACCTCCTCGACAATGGATTCACTTGTGGTCGAATCGACAAAACTCTGTTCATCAAGACAAGGAATGATGACTCCATCGTCACTCAAATATATGTTGACGACATTTTCTTTAGTGCGACAAATCATGCCCTTGTGGATGAATTCTTACTCCTCATGAGTCAAGAGTGCAAAATGAGTCTGGTCGGAGAATTAAGCTTTTTCTTAGGCCTTCAAATCAAGCAAACTAAAGACAGCATCTTCCTGAATCAAAGCAAATACATCAGTGAACTACTGAAGAAGTGTCAACTAGACAAGATGAAACACTCAGCAACGCCGATGTCCTTAACTCTAAGACTTGATTCGGATCCCACAGGTAATCCAATATCTGAGAAACTGTACCGAGGTAAGATTGGGTCCCTACTCTATCTTACTACTAGTCGTCCAAATATTATGTTCAATGTATGTCAATATGCATGCTTTCAAAGCGCCCCAAAAGAATCTCACATGTCTGTTGTCAAAAGAATATTGAGATACCTTGCAGGTATTAAGGACCTCGGCCTAAGGTACCCTCAACAGCGCGACCTCCCACTCTATGGCTACACTGATGTTAACTTTGTAAGTTACAAGGTGGATCACAATTCGTAAGAGTACAACTGGTGGCTGCCAATTGCTTGGCACCTCTCTGGTCTCTTGACAATCCAAAAAGCAAACCTAAAGTAGCTCTATCCAAAGTTGAGGCTAAATATGTTGCTGAATCCCCCCATGCTTACTCGTTGCTTGTCCCCAAACAAGTACAAGACTCAAAACTAGATGACAAGACTTGAAAAGAAACTAAACGCACACCTCCTCCAATATAAGGGCATTATAATAATACCAAAGCAAGCATACACTTAAGGACTCCTACCAAAAATAAGAATCAAATTGAAACAAAGATTGTTGTTCGAAAAAGAATCATAAGTCAAGAAGCAACACAACTCATCTATCACAACTCCAATGCAATCAAAAATCATTCACATGCTTGGCGAACTAGTTGGGATCGGTAGGATCTTACTTTAGGGTATGTGGATCACTCCCCTCGTGTGTTTGCAAAAGATATAACGGTTCACTCAAAAACCTTTAACCAATGTAGGCACACTACCATTAGCTTAACAAGACTCTTAATTCTCTACCGTTATAGACAATATGCACAAATATTAACCATGAGGACTTTTCAAGGGTTGTAACGGGGCTTAGGTGTAGGGTAAGGAGGGAAATTGTTTAGGAAATGTGAAACTAAAGAGCCAATGACCTAAAGAGCAACATTCCCAATACATTAAGGGCAACACCTCTTACATCACACCGCAATGGAGCATAAATACCTCCCCAATAAAAGAAGAGTGAGGGGAAAAATCAATATAAGCAAGAAAACCATCATGCTATTCACCTTCTTCTTCAAAGCTTCTCTCCTTTTATTTCATTTCTTTCTTCTCAATAGTTTTCTCTCTTTTTTTTTTGGTGAAAAGCATAGATACATGAAGATGGACTCTTTTCCTTTTCAACCCAATTAAAGCTTCGAACAAGAGAGGGGTTAAATAATCATCAACTACAACATTCCCCTCATCAAGCACTTACAACCAACAAAGTCACCAACAATTAGACTACAAAACTGCCCCCCAATTGAAATGTTGCTCCACTAACTTGGCTAGGAGATGTGGGAATTAAAAACAGGCCAAGGGCGCGCAATATAGGGTAAAACAATACAGGAAAAATGGTTAGTAAAGGGCTAGCAAAAAGAAGTCAAAATGTCGAGTGGCTTTTGGCTATGTCGCTTCAAAATGGGCCTCAATCATATTAACATAATGCACAAGTCAAATGCAGTTTCAAAGAGAGTCAAGTCAAGTTCTAGAGATGCAAACATGGTACGGTCACACTTAAAAAGAAAATGGGACTATAAAAATGATAATCTTTTAGGCTCAAAAAGTCTCACGGGTTAACCTACCACAATCGCAACCAACTAGCCCATTTGATGTACCAAACACAAACCAAAACTTCACTATCATGCACAAGAGTCATTCAAGACTAGATGAATTGAAACAAGACAAGCAACCTAAACCAAACAAGCAACCAAGTCTCTCCTATCATCCAATTCAAGCCAAAAATCCCTAAGTATACGCTAACAAAGATAATCCAAACACACACCTTAAAATACTAATCATAGGAGGGGTTTTCGCAATCAAAGCAAAACTAACTCAAAAAAAATAAAAGAAAACAAAAGAAAGCGAATAAATGCTTGGGTTGCCTCCCAAGAAGCGCTAGTTTAACGTCTTAAGCTAGACGAAACTCACCTCAGATGCAGTCAAAGCCCTTAGAAGCTTGTCAAACTCCGCAACATGCGGTTTACTAGCCTGCAGATAAGAAAGCAACAAAATACTCATAGCAAAGAATGTTAGTTACACTCTCTCATATAAGTCAAAAGTACTAGAAAAATCAAAAGAATCAAAATAAGTTGTCCACATGATTTTTCTAGCTGAGTCCTCTAGGCATTTACAATATGGATCAAGATAGGGATGAAACTTTCTTAAAGTGCCTAAGGACAAATCAAGAACATTGTTGGTCCCCTTAATCACAGCCACATCACAAGTGTTAACCACACATTCCACATCAACATGAACATCAATGATATTTTCACAGGGAACGGGCTCCTCAAGGTTCTTAGGGGCAAAGGAAGGTGGTGAACAAAGTATAGAAACATGGAGTACATCATCATATTCCTTAATTGAAAAATCTAATTCACCTAGAAACCCCTCACAAGACTCCTCATCAATAGCATTAATTGACTCATGACAAACATCATCATCATACATAGCATCAAACCCATGGGAATCACTCACCTCAAACCCCGTCGAATGAGAAAAACGTAAGGATGCATTATGAAAAGTAAAGACACCATCAGTAGTGTCTCTAGGTAAGCTAGGATGAGAAGGAGCAACAGTTGGAAAAGATGACTCAGAAGGGTAGACTATTTCCTCTATTTCCTCTATACTAGCTTCCAACTTATCTTGTTGATCTTGCACTGTCCTCATCAAAATCTCAAGTCTAGCTAAGCTGGGGCATGTAGACTCATCATGGTCAAAAGAACTACATAAACGACAAGGAGACAAACAATGGGCTTGAGAATATAATCTAGCATGAGATGCACCAGGATTGGGATAAGAGTAACCAGATGCACAATAAGAATTTTCAAAATCAAGAATGTCACGTGCAAGCCACTCAAGCACTCCAAGCGTCATCAACAGTTTTAGCATGAAAACCAAAATACTCTAACAAAGTACGAGTTTCACTATTCACCCCCAAAGCAACAATGTCAAGAACATCTGATTTCCTAGGCACAAAACCACATGGAACAGGACAAGCAAGTAATCGCTCAAAATAGTGCCAAAATAACTCCTTGTCAAATTGGGGAAAATCAAGAATTGTCATCCCTTTTTTTTTGTTTTTTTGTTTTAAAAGATCAAAGAAAAGAAAAAGAAAGAAAAAGAAAACAGCTTAGTCAACCTAAAAGGGTTCGTTTACTAGCTGCAAGGGACCGAGTCCCCGGCAACGGCGCCACAACCTTGACAGGGCCGCAAGCGCATGGTATATGGAGTAGCACGTCAAGATCGATCCTACAGGAACTCAATTAGCAGCTCAATAAACTAGTCTCTAATGCGATTGCTAACCTAATCAGATTTTAGGTTTTGGAAAAGGTTTAACAACTAATCAAACTAATAAAGCAAGGAAAAATCAATCAAATAATCTATCAAGAGAGAAAGACTTCTAGGGAGACGCTGACCTAACAACGAGTTCGATTATTAAAACCTAGCATGCACAATCATACATTCAAGAACGAATCAAGAACGACAACCATAAGAACTCTACTGCTCTTTCGATGCTAATAGAGTTACCTCGATTAACCTAAATTACAACTTTCGTATGTTTTTCAAGTTAATAAAAGTTTAAGGTCTAATATATACTGGTCATCAAAAAGGTTCCCTAGTCCGCTATTCTTTTCTCAAATTTCACAAAACTAGGTAGAAAGGTTGGTAGTCAGATTATCCTAATTCACCTTTCAGTACTTCTCAGGTTAATCTCAAATTACAAGTATTCCAGGCCTAAAGAACACTCATAACATGGAAAACACAACCTTCTATAGATTTGAAAGAAGAATTAATGCACAAAGTAATAACAATCAATCGAACTATATTGTTTCGGGTTGCAAAACCCTAGAATTCAAAGAAACTACTCACTCATGTTCAAGAAAAGTACGACACAAGTTCCAAACATCATGATTAATTCTCAGAACAAAGAAGGAATCGAAAAGAAATATAATTACAAGGAATTACAACCGTCGAGCCTTTCGATCCTGGGGTGAGTCTTCCTCGCAAGTAATGATGGTTTCTTCCCGAATCTTTATCTTCGCTTCTCTTCAAATCAATCTCAATCTTGAATCTTGATGGAGATTTGATGAGTGGAGGAATTTTATTAGGGTTTTCTCTTGTTTTCTCTCATGAAGGGGTGGAATGAAAATGATAGGTGGTGTATGACTCCTTGTGAACGAATGAATGGAGTCATATATAAAAACCGTCACTTCCTTGCGACACACGGCCTACCGCAGCACGCCATGGACCGTGGTTGTTGCCACGGGATGCCCTTGGCCGCTTCTGCCTCAAGCTTCCTTTCTCCATTTGTGCTGGGCAAATGGATGGAATTGAGTGCTGAATGAATCAATTAACTCCACTTTCCTCCTTTGTGACTGGGCGAATGAATTGGTGACCCATGAAATCAATGGCCCTCACTCATGTTTCATTGGACCGAATGAATTTGCGCCACTTTTCTCCTTGCCTTGATTGGACCGCATAAAGGCTTGATCGAAAAGCAATTAAGTGCCTCCCTTCCTCTTCTTTCATTGGGCCGAATGAAGGCTCCACTACTTCCCTTTTTCATTGATTGGGTTGTGCTGATAATTGAAATGAAGGCTGGATGAATCAAGCTTGCTGCTAATTGGATGAATGAAATCATGGCCCAAGAAACAATTGAATGGCCTCCACTTTCTTCTTTTTCCATTGGGCCAACGAATGAAAAATGACGGCCCACAATCAAAACATTGCTAGGTCGTGGCATATACCAGTACCATGGGCAGACCGTGGTGAGTGTTGCCCGGTCTTTTTTTGCTCCGTTTCGATCCAAATTTGTACCACGGTTCGGGATTTAGTAGAGGAGGTTCGTGGTGCATCGATTCTTATCAAAGGTTGAGGAATCGTTGGTGTTTTGGCCTCAAAACCTACAGATTCACTTCACAAACAACAACACCAAGTGTAGTAGGGAAATTGAAATATAAATCAAAATTCACGCTCACAATTACCCTTAATTCACTATCAAAATCCCCCAAAAACATAGTCTTTAAAAGGACTTATCAACCGCCATTGATTGTTGCTCTTCTAGCTGTCTGGTTTCTCCAGCTCATCTTTGGAATGGCATCATCAATGCTAACTCCAAGGTACAAATTATCAAAGGGTTATTATTCTTGTGTATGGCGTTTTCTCTTTTTGAGATGCCAATTTATTTGCCAATACTCAAGTTTACTCCTAGCTTGAAACATGTCGTGATCCTTGATTTGCCCCTTCCGTTAAATTCGATGCATTTGTATCTCTTGAAACATTAACAAAATTGGATTTCAAGAAACAAAGTAATAATTGCAATGAAATAATTCTTTCATCAAATTTACTGTTATAATATATCAATGACAATAAAAAAATATAGTTTAAAGTACATTATAAAAAATATTAAAATGTAAAACTCTCATTAAAAAACTATATCATTGTTATGTGTTTTCTTATTAATTGTAAAAAAAATTATTAACAGTATGATAAAGAAATGTAAATTAATATTTCTTTGTTGTTAAAAAGAATGTAGTGCAACTTTATGTTGATTGATATTCTAATTGTTTATATATACTTAAATTTTTAGAATTAAGAATTATTTTAAATTTTTTGATTATTAGTTGCTTGCTACTAAGTACTCCGCTGTTCCATATTAGTTGTCGTTTTTGGAAATCGTGTAATCGAATTTCAAAAATTTTGACCAAAGATTTCTCAGTATATACAATGAGTTGCTATATAAAATTATTATCATTATATTCTTAACGAAAAGGTATTATCATGAAACTATAATATTGCCATTGTTAATATCATATTATGTAAATCAATCAAAGAATGACATTGGAGACCGTAAAACCAAATTTTTAACAATTAATATGGAACGGAGCTAGGGAGTATTAATTAATGGTTTAATTTGTATTTTCCCTAACCTTTTTTAAATTATTTTATAAAACAAAATCATATTTATTTAAGGAAAATAAGTTTCCAACAACATGTACATTATATTTTTAATAATATGAGAATGGATCCAGTAGGAAGGAACATTATGAAGGAAGGAACATTAGGTAGGAATGAAAGATTGTGGCCATCCATCTAAGATCCAACGGACATGATCAAAACCACTATACCCCTCCAAAAACCAGCCGCACGTGTGAGTAAAAAAAAGAGAAAATATGTATTGCATTTATGACGACGCTATATTCAAGGGGATTACTTTTGGCAGCTCCAATTTTTTTCCTTACGGATACTCAATGTGCCTGCTGGAGATTTGATCAAAGATTTGGAGTGAGTGAACACCGTCTTGAAGCAAAAGGGGGAAGTTTTTAGGGTTTCGTTTGTGAAATCGATCAGAGATTATTTCTTGGTTTCGGTTGTCGACATTGTCGCCGGAGAGCAGGCGAACAAAATCACCAAAGCCTGACGCGATAGTGTGCTTGTCGAGCGTGGCGAAAAGTGTCTGAGGTATGTGCCAAGTTCTTTGTGGTGTCGACAATGATTGGGCGTCGCCGGCAAATTCAATGAAGTGGAAGGCTCTTCAATTTCTAAAATTATTGTATTTCAATTCGTGTCAGGTAGAAGTATGTCAGCCAAGCAAAGAGGCAATGTAGACGGGGGGGTTGAACAAGCCGAGTAAGTCATTTTCAGGCAACATTTCAATTATTATGTTTACTTTCAACATTGTACGTTCTATTTTGGATTCTGGGTATATGGATGTGGGATAGAGGTGTGGGGTGAAGGGGTGTGTTTGGTGGTGAATTTTGAGGCCATGGTTAACGAGGGTTATATGTTTTGTGGTTGGTGGCATGTGAGTGGTTAACAATGGAGTATGTGTGGTGTGTGAATTTCTTTATCATTGGGGTATCGATCACCACACTACAAGCAAGTATTTACGTGTGCGTTGCTATGTGCATGGATATGCTAATACGGTGCATGGATGATAACTGTGGCCATTGATAGTATCCATAGCCACACACCTGAACCACTGTGGCCATTGATAGTTTCCATAGCCAAACATCTTTCCAGATGTATGTTATACATAACCTCAGGGGAAATCATGTGTTGTACTGTAGACACCGGATTTTGTACCGGTATTAGTTTTAGTTATTTGTAAAAAATAAGCTAGCCGAGTAATTTAGTGGCATGCAAACTCATTTCTCTTCTAGCCCGAAAGCAAGCAAAGTGGCCCAACATTACGGCCCAAACCCGGCTGAGTTACCGCGGCTAAACCTAAACTAAACCCTAATCGCCCCATCTAACCTACATCCCACTATAAATTAAACCTATTCCCCCTCCATTTCGGGACGGCGGATTGTGCTAGAGTATTGACACTAGTATACTCTCTCTACCTCTTCTCTCCCTTTGCATGCTACTTCATTTAAGGTTAGAATAATTATCACATTGATGTAAACCCTGCAATGTAACCTAGCGAATTCTTGTGATTCTTGTGTTTTCAATTCATAATTTGCATGACATTAATGTTAAACTCGTGAAATTTATATCAAATTCCTCCCTTTTCAATTTATTTGCTTTGATTTAATCCTAGTAGAGTCTATTCGTTTGAATAGGCGGATTTGATAATTTTAATTGTCAAATTCGTAACCTTGCCCCCGAATCCGTCTTTTGGTTCGTAGACCGGAGTTTTTATCAAAATGGTTTGTTGTTTTTCTCCTAAAAATTCAACTGGCGACTCTTCATTTGTACTTGATCTTTTCTCCTAAAAATCCAACGACGGGTTGCTCACTAAAAACCCAGGCGGGTTTTGTCCTGAAAACCAGACGGGTTTTAGTCCCCGAAACCAGCGGGTTTTCCACAAAACCTGCATGTGTTTTCGTCCACGAAATCCGACGGGTTACATGCGTAAACCCAGACGGGTTTGGTTCATATAAACCTAGAGGGGTTGACCATTTCATCGAGTCTAAAATCATTCTCAAAAGTTAAACCTTATTTAAGGTTAAGCAATCCTACTCGGCTCCCAATCACTATTAAGTAGCGTCGCGAAAAAGGTTATCAATTTTTCGGGGTCTACATATTGGCGACTCCACTGGGGACTTAAACTTAAAAAGAGGGTAAAACTTGAAAGAATTAAATTTTAGTGAATTTTGCTTGAAAAGGAGGAATTAATTTATTTCACATTTTTATCATTTTTTGGGCATATTGCACACCAGGCTACTCTTGGGCCTTTATGGCTGGGGAGCACAAAAGCGTTGGTTTAGGTTTTAAAACTAGGAATCAATCCTGAGAGCGGGAGGTCACTACTTGTGGGATGCACTTACATCGCCAAGCATTTGATCTCTCCTCTCACCCGTGTTACACTCTAAAGGTTTCCTTGAAACCCAAAGAGCAACACCCCACACATTTTTCCTATGAACTCCATATAGGGAAAATGCACCGAGGCAAGAACATGTGGTACCCTATTCATCTCCCTAAACCTAGAAAAATCCTAAATCTAAAGCCATGGTTAGGCTCATCCCGCATCTGTATGTCATGTAAATTAATCCTGTAAAAGATGAGTCCAAATGTCTAGCCCAAACATGAGTGGGACGTCATTCTAGCCCGCGTAGGATCAAATGAGAGATGGACTGGCCCAAACCCAGACGGGTTTGGTGGCCCAAACCCAGACGGGTTTGATGTCCCTGGCCTAGTTGGACTCGCTGCGAAATCCTATCTATGCCCATTTGAAAGGGAGGAATTACAGTTCAAACCCAGACGGGTTTGGGCCTGTTTTTTCTTCTCCTTCCACATCGGGCCAAACTGTTCGATACTGCAGTCAGCCTGATCCACTTACTATTGATCCTATTCGGCCCTTTATGACGCTCCTTGAGTCAGATTCCCATTGTATCTTGTACCTTGATCTTGAGCCCGATAAAAATTCAAACATGATCCATCGTGGCTCGATCCAAGTAATGACCCAATGAGTATCAGTCCTGTCAGTCATCATGCTAGGTCCATATAGAGTTAGGACATGCACTCCCATAAAAGTGGGTGAATCACCCTTATGTCAGCATGTAAGCGTCATGTCCATGTCCTAGGTTCATATAGGTCCATTAAGTCATGCATGCATTGGGCGGGTGGCATAAAGGTTCTTTCGAGCACTAAACCAGTTTCCATGCAGCGGGATAGCGGACCATCTCCGAGCCCGCATCCGTGACCCACGAACCGGCAGGCTCATTCACAATCCCAACTACAGACCGCCTGCCCGATCCAGTGAATCCACCATGTCAGGATCCCTAGCCAACAACCTTTTCGGGGAGAGTTCTGGTGACAAGCAACTCGATGGGCTGTACGAGCGGGTACAGGAAGCAATTGCCTTTTGCATGGCAGACCAGGAGGACAGAACCAATGAGAAGCTAGAAAAGAAGTTCATGAAAATCAATGCACCATGAATGGCGTGCTGGAAGCCATTAAGCAGATCAACAAGAAGCTGGGCATTGAAGAGAAGGGTAACCCTAAATCCAAAAAATGGAGGCCCAAAACTCAATTCATCTGGTGAGGCTAAGTCTAAATCCGTAAAGAATAACTCCAAAACCTCGGAGGACCCCTATGTCAAGAAGCTTGAAGAGAAGGTTGACATGCTCACCAGAAGGATGATGAAAGTTGATCCAACCTTTACAGACGCTTGCATGGATTTGGCCATCCCCAAACACCATGTATCAAGGGTAAGGGACAAATTTGAAGTACCGGGCATCAGGTTCAAGCCATCTGAGAACCCATCTCATCATCTAGAGGAGTTCCTGAGGCTGGCCCCTCTTCACAAAGTAGATGAAAGTCTTTACACCACGCCTTCCCTTCCACTCTAGAAGCTAAGGCCAAGGTGTGGTACCAAAATCTACCCCTCACATCAAAACCAGCCTTGACGAGTTGTTCAAGGCCTTCATCAGCCATTTTAGTCGTCTCCAACAAAAGGAGGTCACTGTAGATGACCTCACTTCCATGAAGCAAGGAGATGATGAGTCATTCCTCTCTTATTATGAACGATGGCACTCAATGCTGTTAAAGATCGACGAAGCAGTCCCCTTTAGGATGCAATTGAGCACTTTCAAGCAAAGCATCCACCCTCGCATCACCCGACATTTTGGCTTTCAATCTATCAAAGACTTTGAGACTTTGAAGGATTTGTGTGTGCAAATTGAAGCTGCTTACAACGAGAAGAGCACATAACATTCTGGATCTAGCTCCAACAGGAGGGCCACTAGCGTGCCTAGCCCCCCTCAGAAAACTGTTGAGACTAATTCCATCCAACGGAGGCCGTAAACCTTTCTTACTTTCAGTTTAACTTGCTTCACTTAGAAAAATCTGGACGAGATCTCAAAAGTTTTTGAAACCTTTTCCTTCAAACCTTCTGATTTTGAGACAAGTTATGAAAGTTGTATCTGACTGCTTTGACTATCTTAGAAAGTATAAATGTGCGTGCCGCAAATCTTTGGGCTAAGTTTAGTTGATTGAGCCCCATCCCGTGAGTCCACATTGCCTAAATTTTGAATTGAACACTTTTATCAATTCCATGATCCCTTGAGTGACTCACCCATTAGTTGCATCTCTAGAACTTGTTTTGCATCTTGCTTGAGACTACACATTTTCATTGCACGCTGTGACAAAATAATTAAGGCATCCGATTTTATTTTGATAAGCTACATAGCTAAATAGCCTTCCTTACATTATATTTACCGTTCTTTTTGCCTCGCCTAGCCTTTGTTTATCCTTTTTTCATGATTGAACCCTAACAATACGAGCCTTGGCCTCTGATATCCAGTATCCCTTTGCCTTGCTTGGTTGGATGAGAGTTTGTCTTTTTTTGGAAGTTTGGGAGAATCTGAAAGTCCCATATCTTGAGCGATTGGTATTTGGTTATGTTGTTCATATATTATATCAAAGTCGAAGATTCCATAGATATTCTTCTCCCCGATCACCCACAAAAAAAATAAAAAAAGAAGTAAAAAAAAAGTAAAAAAAAGGAAAAGAATTTCAAAAATAAAAGGGTGATTAGGGAGATTCAATTTAAAGTTCAGAAAACTTTGACCTGGTTGTATTCAGTTGAGATGTTTCAGGGTGAAAGGTGAAATGCCTTGCATACATTAAGCAAGAAGGAGAGTTCAGAGTGTTTTATTCGTTGAAAATCAATCCAAGCATGGCTCTTAACTCCTCATTCCCAAATTTTACCGCTCCTTACCCTAACCTAAGCCCCGTTGCAACCCGAAAAAGTCTTTTTGATTGTCACTTGTGCATTGCATACCAGTAGTGGAGAGTGAGGTTCTTACCAAGCTTATGGTAGTTTGTTTCTATTGGTTTGAGTATGAGAAAACACATACCTATTCAAAATTGAGTGTTTGAGTGTTTGTTCTTTCCTATGTGAGGTTTGTTCTTTTTGACTGACCTACGTCCATAACTAAACGCGCACATTTGCATTATTCTTAGAACTGTTGGCGGATTTATGCCTCTGAAGTACTTGTTCTCTCCTTTGGGATTCGAAAATTTCTTCCTATCTCTTTCAATCGAAGTTTTGATTTTGTCAGTTAATCTTTGTGCTTGCTTGTTGAATTGATTTTGTTGATTTTGTTCTTCCTATCGAAAATTCCTTATCCCGAATGTTTCAAAGAGACGTAGAAAATCCCAATCTATTTTCACTTGCCTCAAACTTAGCAGAAGTCAACTTATACCTCCCAACTCTCTCTTTTTGGGAGTGCTTTTCTCGAACGCCATCGGGACGAAAGGACGATTTGATTCACGTCGGGGCAAGGAAATAATGGGGATAATGAAACTCAAACGGGTTTGATGGTGTTTGGCTTGTGCTTGTGATTTAGAGAAGGCATAACCCAGACGGGTTTACTTGCCATGTACGCCAAGATCAGCTTTCCTTAAACTGCACACCAAGTTAGGGTTTCTCGGCGCGAAACGTAGACGGGCCTGGGCCAGCCTATGTGGAATTCTAAAGGCCCAGCTCCTAGAAGTGGGAATCATTTTGGGCACAGAAACCTGCATGTGTTTGGGCCAGCTTATTGGGCTATCTCACGGAGCCACTTCAACTCTATTTTAGGGCGTAATGCGGGTCCACAAGATAGTTATATGTCTTCGCCGGCCCCGAAACTGTAGCTCGAACTTACTTGTAGCATTTAATTTTCGGTCTTTTTTTTCGTTTGGGGGCCATCAAGTGGGAGTAACCCACCATGTAGATTGCATATCGCATTGCACATTGTTGTTACATTATGCATAAGGGTACACGAAAATAAAAAGTGCATTACGCAGCACCATCATTGCATAAGCATCACATCAGTGGTTCGCACTAGTGCATAAATAAAAAAACGTACGTCATGCATTAAGTGTACATGAGTAACATTATTACATCATTGCATTGCATTGTCCTAAGTGCATAATAAAGCGTCATACATAGCATTACATAAGTGCATTACATAAAGACCCTGCATGTGCATCATTCTCAGTCTTCATCATGCCAGACCTCCGTATCGCCACCACCACTGGCGCAATTAGCCCCATGGGCCCCGCTTCCACCAGGGCCAAAGTAAGTGCCCCACTGGTAGTAAGAGGAGTCTACCACCTCTGTATCGCTACCTGAGCCAGATAGGTGTAACACTTCGGTACCGCCTGCATTAAGCCAAGAATGTTCGAGTGACCCTGGCTTAGAAAAAATTCAATCGAGTTTCCACTAAGTCGGGGGCTATTTGAATAAAAAAAAAGGGAAGCAAGTCACTACGGCGACTATCAAGTGATTCCTAGTTTAGCAAGAGTTAAATCAAACTGCCACTAAGCTGGGGGCTACGTAGCCCAAGCAAGGGGTCGAATCAGCCTAAAAACTAGAACGGCCCGCCTAGGTCCGTTTTCGCAAAGACTCATTTCATATCGGCTCCTCGCCTTCTCATTAACCCAGTAGGTTTGGGCCTCTCTCTGCTCAGTCCTCGCAACCCAGACGGGTTTGGGTCTGTCTGTCGGCTCACTCGACTCACAAAAAAAAAGGAAAAGAGTCCAACTCTCGTTCCAACCCATACGGGTTTCGGTCTGCCTCCCTCACTCAGCAGCTGACTCGCAATTCAGCCCAACCCAGACGGGTTTGGGCCTTCTTCCATTTCATCCGCTCACACAAAAAAAATTTTTTTAGCCCAAACCCAGACGAGTTTGACGAAAAAAAAACCATGCAAAAACCCAGACGGGTTTTATGGGCCATCGCAGCCTGAAATGAGCCCAAACTCGTCTCTGCAATTCAGGCCCAATGCAATTCGAGCATAAACCCAGACGGGTTTTTCCGGCCATTTCCCACAAAGCAATGGCAAACTCAAAATACGTCGGTCTGATTTTGCAGTTCGTTCCGAGAGCTAAAGCACGGTAGCGAGTAAATTCTCGACTTGCTCGATTTTCAAAAAGCGATGCCCTCCTTCTCTTTTGCGAACAATGCACAAAAATCGCTCTCGTCGGTTACAAAAGACGAACTCATCTTCACGCGCCATCGCCGGGCCCTCACAATGCGATGACACCCTTTTCAGTACACAGACAAAAGTCCCGCACTCCACGGCGAAATGAAGTGCGTGACCTTGATCTACCTCACGGCGAAATGAAGTGGATCACCTCATCATCCTGGCATGCTTCACGGCGAAATGAAGCACGTCACCCTGATCCATCTCACGGCGAAATGAAGTGGATCAACTCATCATCACGGCATGCTTCACGGCGAAATGAAGCATGTCACCCTGATCCACCTCACGGCAAAATGAAGTGGATCAACTCATCATCACGGCATGCTTCACGGCGAAATGAAGCATGTCACCCTGATCCACCTCACGGCGAAATGAAGTGGATCACCTCATCATCCTGGCATGCTTCACGGCGAAATGAAGCACGTCACCCTGATCCATCTCACGGCGAAATGAGGTGGATCAACTCATCATCACGGCATGCTTCACGGCAAAATGAAGCGTGTCACCCTGATCCACCTCACGGCGAAATGAAGTGGATCACCTCATCATCCTGGCATGCTTCACGGCGAAATGAAGCGCGTCACCTCGATCCACCTCACGGCGAAATGAAGTGGATCACCTCATCATCCTGGCATGCGTCGCGGCGAAATGAAGCATGCTTCCTAGATCCGCGTCACGGCGAAATGAAGCGGATCGACTCCGACCAGCTTTACGGAAGAAACTAAGGAGGTCAACCCACACAGACACAGGTCTTGCACTTCACAGCGAAATGAAGTGCATCACCTTGATCTACCTCACGACGAAATGAGGCGGATCAATTCGGTCAGCTTTACGGAAGAAACTAAGCAGGCCAACCAACATCGACGCAGACTTCCAAGCTTCGCCAACCAACGTGCTTCGATTCATATCCAAGATCATCAAGACTACTTTGATCGCCGCTTTACTCAAACTCGATCAAAGTGGGGCTATCTCAGAGACACCGGATTTTGTACCGGTATTAGTTTTAGTTATTTGTAAAAAATAAGCTAGCCGAGTAATTTAGTGGCATGCAAACCCATTTCTCTTCTAGCCCGAAAGCAAGCAAAGTGGCCCAACATTACAGCCCAAACCCGGCTGAGTTTTGCTCAGCTCTGCGAAAACCCGGCTGGGTTTGGTGGGCTAAAGCTGAACGCAGCTCGGCCCAAACCCGGCTGAGTTACCGCGGCTAAACCTAAACTAAACCCTAATCGCCCCATCTAACCTACATCCCACTATAAATTAAACCTATTCCCCCTCCATTTCGGGACGGCGGATTGTGCTAGAGTATTGACACTAGTATACTCTCTCTACCTCTTCTCTCCCTTTGCATGCTACTTCATTTAAGGTTAGAATAATTATCACATTGATGTAAACCATGCAATGTAACCTAGCGAATTCATGTGATTCTTGTGTTTTCAATTCATAATTTGTATGACATTAATGTTAAACTCGTGAAATTTATATCAAATTCCTCCCTTTTCAATTTATTTGCTCTGATTTAATCCTAGTAGAGTCTATTCGTTTGAATAGGCGGATTTGATAATTTTAATTGTCAAATTCGTAACCTTGCCCCCGAATCCGTCTTTTGGTTCGTAGACCGGAGTTTTTATCAAAATGGTTTGTTGTTTTTCTCCTAAAAATTCAACTGGCGACTCTTCATTTGTACTTCAATGTTTTTCTCCTAAAAATCCAACTGACGGGGTTGCTCACTAAAAACCCAGACGGGTTTTTGTCCCTGAAAACCCAGACGGGTTTTAGTCCCTGAAAACCCAGACGGGTTTTTGTCCCTGAATACCCAGACGGGTTTTCGTCCCTGAAATCCGACGGGTTCTGTCTGTAAACCCAGACGGGTTTGGTTCATATAAACCTAGAGGGGTTGACCATTTCATCGAGTCTAAAATCATTCTCAAAAGTTAAACCTTATTTAAGGTTAAGCAATCCTAGTCGGCTCCCAATCACTTTTAAGTAGCGCCGCGAAAAAGGTTATCAATTTTTCGGGGTCTACATGTACGTGTTGATGGAAAACTGTGGGGGAAATTGTCCACGTAGCAAACTAAGTCATTGATAATAACTGTGATGTTTGGGAACGTGGTTGACCGATGTCGTATGTGTATCCGCGCGGGAGGTACCTTTTGTGATTATGTGATGTGCAGCTATGGGGGAAGTTCTTTTTTCATTTTTGCGGCATATTTCATGGGCGCAACACGTGTCCTGATCCACTTGATGAATGCGATAAAATAGTTGCAGATGTCTTGCAATACTTGAACGATCACGTAGCATCGACCACGTAAATATAGTTTATTATGTTGTCGTAGTGCTAAAAAACGCGAAAGTGATTTTTTTGTTTGTTTTTCTTTTTTTGTACAGGGGGGATCAGGTGCGCGATGATCATGAAGACCCATCAGATGAAGTGGTGCGAACGATTACAGGGGATAGTACGTCAAACATACCAAAGGAGGGGGAAGCGCCAAAGGGTGGTAACCACTATTGGGGGTGCGACGAGGTACAGTGAGGCCGACGACGTAACAGCGGTTGCTGCCAAGAAGATAAAAGGGAAAGCCATCGTGGTCGGGGACTCTCTCGGGCATAATACAAGAGCAAAGACAAAGAGCAAGGCAGTCCACATTGACGTGTCGCGTTATCGTGAGGCCCCAGCCAAACAAAAAACAACTGCAAGCAAAAGGACAGCAACGGGCGACGTGCCAGATGTAAAACAACTGAAGAAGGTCTTCAATCTTACCGTAACATTGTCCACGAATGTGAATCTAAGACAATGTATCTGATGTGAATATCGCATATTATAAACAGTAAAACATAATGTGTTGTTTTATTTTGTCTTTGCAGGCTAAACCGAATGCTAGTGTGGACGACCCGACCAACCAGTGGGTGGATCGAGCAATCCCTACCAGAGTGTCACCCAAATCGTTGATATACTTGCTTGATCATATGAAACCAGAGCAAGAAACTGTTATAAAGGAACTTGGTTTTGGCGGGTTTCTAAACCTGAGGATAAAGTTGCTGCCCGGCCCATTGTGCAAGTGGCTTATAGAGCGTCTTGACCCCGACACTATGATCCTCGACTTAGGTGGTGGTCGTTAGTTAGAGATCACCGAGGAAGATATCTTTGTCACCACAGGGCTTCCTCGTGGCACGATCCCCATAATTGAGGATGGAGTAAGGGATTTAGACGCAGATACGGTGGATGGGGTGCTCGCTAAATGGCATGCTGAGTACAATTTGGATAGCGGCACCCCACACGTTGCGAGGATGCTGGAACACATCGTCATTCTTCGTGCCGATAGTAAGAAGTTCAAGAGAAACGTAGTTTTGTTCATGGTTGCGTCGTTTATACACCGCAACACGCAACGTTACTACACAACCGACTTCTTGCCCAACGTCGTTGATGTTGCGAACATCAACAAACTTAAATGCTGCAGTTACGTCATTAGTCAGCTAAAGATTGGAGTAAATTCATAAAGGAAAAAGGCGCCGAGTTATTTCACTGGGCTGATTGTGCCCCTTTTGGTAAGGTGGATCTGGGCATACTCCATTGTAAATTGTGTGTTTGGCGTGTTGTAATTGTATGTGTATTATTGAGCCGCTTACAGATGGTATACTTTGACCGTTTGGTCAGAGAAGACCGCCCCCCAGTTCGGGGTTGGCCAACGATGTATGCGTGGACACGCGACAAGGTTGAAGGTCGGATGTTGAAAGAGTTAGGGCCGGAAGGGTTTGGCGTGGGGGACATTTTGCCACAGCCAGATGTGTTCGATATGGAGCCTATCATACCAGGGGTTACTTTGAGAGGCCACACAGACATGCAGTTGCAGGTGAGTTCAGCCCTCCCCCTCCCCTATTTAGAGTGATGGGTGTGTCGATTAGTGCGAATGTGTGGAGTAATACGAAGTTGAAACATGCAGGACGCCGTCCGCCTTTTGGGGAAGTTTCTGCAGGAATATGCAACGGCGAAAACAATGTGGAGAGGCAAGTCAACTACATATCAAACTCGTTCAACGAGCATGATGACATCGTCGAGGTTCGCCAGCAGGTCAGTTCCCTTGTGTCTCGTGTGTTTGAGATGGGTGATGGCCTCAAAAAAGCGAACGCTAACCCCGTGCCACACACGGCACACACCCATGAAGCTACCGCATCCAACAAAGAAACAGTGCGTGATGGCCAACCATCGGTTCCGCATCAAAACCCAACAGATGGTAATATATACTCGATCGACTGTTTTTAGAGTGTTTACAGTTAGTACACGTTTCGTTGCGTGTATCCGCCATTCTAAAATGTGTTACCGTTATGTACGTGCATTGTCAACATTGTTATATGGCGAATGTTTGTTCCTGTGGCCACATAGATTATTATGGTAATGACATTGTGGTCTAATATTATCAATGTGGTCCATGTTTCGATCAGTGTGGTCTGACAAAGATGTGAGTGTGGTCAAATGTGCGATACTCTGGTCTGATGTCGATGTATGTGCTGATGTGGAGGTATGGTCTGAGTAGGTGTCGCCTCTGTAAAAACTTGCTTTTAGCATTGATTTATCTCGAGTTAAAAATGTGGGTAACATCTGTGAAACTTGATATTTTAGTTTTGATCTTTGTCTATTTGCTTAGTTCCTATCTCTTAATAGTTGCAAAATTTTTGTCATATTGACTGGCTGGCTGTAACATCTACTGTTATAAAAGGTTTTAGTTTAGCAATCGTTTGATTTCAGAAGAACTATCCCCGGTGTGGATTGAGTTTGTACTTTGTATACTGGTGTCTTTGATTAGTGGGTACTGGGAAACTCTGTTTGATAAGTTTGTATGTATTGTCAATCTTAAAATTTTCAGGAGGTTGTGTTTTAATTAATCAGCTTAAAATCACAACTACTATGAGCTAGCACTAATAAAATTTTTGTTGGATCAACAAAAATATTGGATATGGTGATAATCTGTCCAGATTTACAGCCAAATCATTTACGTTGGCATTTTTTAGTGTGTTTGTAGTTAGTGCACGTTTCGTTGCATGTTTTCGCCATCTAACATGTGTGACTGTTACGTATGAGCATTATCAACGTCGTTAATACACGAATTTTTGTTCCTGTGGCCACACATTTAAATAGTATGGTCCAACATTATCCAATGTGATCCATGTTTAAGTCAGTGTGGTCTGACAAGGATGTTAGTGTGATTAAAATGTGCGTTTAGTGTTATTTGCATAATGATTTGTAAGTCACATCACTGGTGTAGACAATAATGTATTAGTGTGGTCAACGGAGCTTTAATTTGTGTTCTGATAAAGCTACTAGTGTGGTCAACATTTAAGTAAGTGTGGTCTTGATACCTATTAATATCTACAACAGTAAGCCATTTTACATATTTTTATATATGTGGCCCCACAATTGCGTACATCTACTATTGTGGTCAAATATACTTCATTGCGATTTCTGACTATGATGTTTAGGGTGGTCAAAAATTGAGTTAATTGTGGTCTGATAGATAATAATGTCTAAATACGCAGCCATTTTACGTATAATTCATAATGATTATTACAGTGGCCCCACATTTATAATATACTGGCCCCACATTTTATAATGCGGTGTGTTCTACATTGATATTTTTGTGCTACAACTTTACGATTCATTATGTACTGTGTTTGTGCACCACGCAGTTGCAGGCGATGTACCTTCCCATGTGGTTGACCCTTGCAGTAGCCAATTCTAGTTGTCATCATAGGTTGGCGTGATATTAGACGCGGTCGAAGCAGTCGAGGCAAGACTCCGCATTTTGAATGCCCCAGCCCCCAATTTCCGTCTACTGGATGCGTCGGATGAGAGTCCATCAACATCCGAAGATGGAGGGCAAATAGGTGTTGGCGCAGTACAACCCCGTAAGCTTTTCGTAGGTAAAGAGGGGCCCATGCGTGTACCCCAGCTGCCGACCCTCGTGATGATGGCCATGATATTGTACTTGGACTTCCGTCGGTGGTGGCACAGCAGATGCACGAGATGGCACTTCTGCAACAGCATTGCCCGCGTCGGCCAATAAATACGCGGAAGCGCAAACTGACATCCCCCCCTCCCGACAGGATAATACTGGACATGATATTGTCCTTGGACCTCCGTCAGTGGTATCGAGTTCTACGTCACACATGAAAGCTGCACGAGACGAAGGTTCTTCAAGAGCAGATCATGCGGCGGACCATCAATTTGCGGATGCACGAAGTGACATCACACCCCAACAGAATATTCCACAATGCAACTCGTCTACTCGGTCAGGGCACCATCGTGCACTGGTGCCATACACTATGCCAGCAAGAGGCAATTAAGCTAACCTACCTACATTGCAATTGAATCCCGACAGTTCGGTATCTGTACACACAACGTCATTGACTACATCGAGCCGCACGGGGACCGGTAGTTCGAGCCACACAACAACTGGAGGGACGCGAGGGTCATTGTCTTCGTGTTTCCCGATCGCAGCGATGCCGCCGACTTGGCAGATTGTCATGTGTCTCTGTCTAACGCATATATCCAACGCGGTCATGAATGACAACCCGTGTTTGCCGAATGTGCGCCGTAATCCCAGACGAGAGCAGACCCGTCCAGGGCATGCGTTGTGCTCGTCATTTTGCATCAGACAGACTTCAATGGAACCTGCCAAAATAAAGGCGCCGAAAATCATTAGCACGTACCTTTTCTTGGGGACAAAAGAGGATCCAAGACAAAACCAAGGTAAGTGGCAGTTGTTATAAATATATAATTTGCATATTTTATTTTTTTTAGTGTGACCCCCATTTATTGCTTTGCTTCTATTTATGTTGGAAAACAGGGAGTTAGTTTACGTTCGAGGAGACGTCGTGGCTGCAAAGCTCCACTTTAGATCACTTGCACCTGGAAATCAATTATCGTCGAAAATCATGGACATCCACGCGTCTATGCTAAATGATGATGAGCTGCTCAAGTCTCACGATGCCCCACTATGACTTTTTATCCCACTAAGATGTTTTGTAAGTACATGATGGCGTTACTGTAGACGCTGAATTTTGTCGTAGTTCAGCTTTGTAATTATGTAATTTATTTTGAGCATTTTTATTTTGTAGGATTAAATGCCAAGTATTCTTGAAATGCATAAATGATGAAAAACCCACAAAACCCCCAAATAAATATTCCTCTACAAAAAAAGGCCTTTCACATTAGCCCATTTCCATTTCTAGCCCATCCACGTTCAAATATTCCAAAAACTCAGCCATTTGTTCATGTACCTGAGCCTTTTCTATAAATTACAGAATTTCCACCAACCACTATGAGTTTTCTAATTTTGGATCTTAAAGTACTCATTACAAGCTTTCCAACGACACTTGAATCAAGTTAATCGGAGGTCGGATGGGAAATTTATGATCGTTTGAAATTAGGTAGCCCAAAATAACCCAACATGCTGGTCCGCAATGGCCCGCTTCCTTTCATTCCAACATACCGGGCCTCCTGCTGATTAGAATGGCCCAGCTACCTCTCTTTATTCCATAGCCCTAGTTTCCTCACTCCATTTCCCCTATAAATACAACGTCACTCCCATCATTTTTCGACACACCGAATCACCTAGGAGTACTGACACTAGGTGATTTCTTCTTCTTCTCCCTCTCTTCATTCTTCTCCTCCTCCTCCTTTCTTCATCATTTGCATACATTAATTCTTGGCATCTTTATTTTGCATTTTTTACTTTCTTGTAATCATATATATTATTGTAATCTTGATATTAAATATTAATTGCGACTAATCTAAATCGGATTACATGTAATTGCAACTTCAATTTCGTTCTTTATTTTCGTTTATCGCATTTATTTATTTTTGCACTTTATTTTTTTGCATGCATCTAAATAATTTAAATTAATCTAATTAATTCTCCTCTTCTACTCTCTTCTTTAACGAATCGATTTAGTAGAGTCCGTTCTATGAACGGGCGGATTCGAAGGTTTTTACTTTCGAATTCGTAACGTTACCCCCGGATCCGAATCTCATGGTTCGCGGTTTGCGGAGTCTAATTTGAGTTTATTAATTCTCAACAAAAACTAATTGGCGACTCTATAATTCATTCACTTTGATTCATTAGCTTTCTTTTCGAATTTTACCTTTTTATTTCTCGAAAATTTTAATTGCACGGGTAGTAATATCACAGAAAGAAACGAATCAGAAAGTTATGGTCTCGGTTCACCGTTGATTCTCCTCGTTTTTTGTGTTATATTATTTTCTTAGCAATGACATTTTCTGGAAATAAAATTAATTAAATTCAAGATTGCATTTGAACATTTTGATCAATAAAAATTCGATTTATATCCCTTAAAGACTAGACACCTCTTTCGATTCGCCTAACATCGCGTAGGGCACCATTGAAAGTTTTTTTCCCGGGTCCTACAAATGGCGACTCCACTGGGGACTTACTAGAGGGTAAAACTTGAAAAATCAGTTTTTTAAATGTTTGAGTAGAAAGGAGAAATTAATTCTTTTAATTTTTATTATTCAGTAGGCATTTTTGCATACGGGCCTACTTTTCGATTTTTTTTAAATCGGGAAGAACCAAAAGGTACCGTCTAGGTTTTTAATCCTAAATTTCCCTTTCGAATAAAGTGCGTTTATGACTTAGAGGAAATGAATTCCACATTTCAGGAAGATCATAACCCTTTCCCACTAATAAATTACTCCAAAATTTTAGGGACTATGAATTACATTTTCCCTTAAATTTTGTGAGAAACACACGACCCGTATTACTATGAACTCCATAGAATTTACGGCCCGTGCGAGACATGAGCATAGAAGCCTTTAGGAAACTTACCCTAAACATCGAACCTAGAACTATGGTTAGGTGCATCCCTCATTTGTATGCTATGTGCATTTTTTCTTTTTTTGTTTTCTTAAAAAAATTAACGTGTTAATTATGTGCTAATTGTACATTTCATTGTAAAGTAAGTCAGTCCAACACTTGCATTTCCCTGAAACATTACTTTAGTTTGGATAATATTCAAACGAGATTAAAGTAGACCCAAAAGGCCTCTCTTAGGCCCAAGTCAAGGAGGCTTGACTAAGCTTGAGATTCATGTTTGACTTCACTCAACCCTAAGTAATGTTTGACCCCTAAGGCATCCCTCCAGTCGTTAACTAAATTTAAGGCCATTAAAATTTTAATGTTGATTCAATTTTATGATGACTTGATGGATATCTCCCCTCATCATGTACATAGCATCATTCTAGGTTAGGAGTCCTCATGCAGGTCTAATAGTGGGCGAGTCTATATCCAAAAAAAAAAAATTCTTTCATCATATAGGCATTGTTTGCATTAGGTTGTCTCATATAGGTCGCTAGGTGTTTGGGTAGATAAATGTCAAGGTTAATTTTTGAGGTTTATGGTTTCCATACAAGCAAAATAGTACATAAAATGTCAAGAGTCAAATCTTGGGCTAGAATCAGATCATGGAGACTTCAAGCTTTTCACCAGCTCCAACAACTCTTCTCGATACTCACTGATTGAATGTGATACCATGTCCATCATATTCCTACTCTTCACCTTTATTCAGATCCAAGGTTAACAGAGAGAAGAGGGGTTAACTCCAAGAACTCACTTGGGGTTAGGCAAAAGGAGAAGCCAATCAAATCAAACCAAGGTTAACAAAGAGAAGAGGGGTTAACTCCAAGAACTCACTTGGGGTTAGGCAAAAGGAGTGGCCAATCAAATCAAATAAATAAAATGAAGAAGGGATTGCAAACTTGATTACCCACAAGTTGGGAAATATGAGAGGTAAATGAAGAAAGGATCGTGAACTACACTAGAGGTGAAGATGGAATGACTCGTATACAGAACTCCTAATGTTGTATATTTTCAAATTTTAGGTGTGCGGCCCATTGTATTTTCAGAGTCAATTGGGATATATCCCAAGTAGATTTTAATGTATTCATCTTAGCTGCATTCAAAATGATGAATTTATTTCATTATGACTCGTGTCTTCCCCAACCCTTCATTTTCTTCTAAACTGCTAAGGAAATAATCTTGTGCTCGCATTCCTGATTGAATTGAAGAGTTCACTCACCCATATGACCATCCAAGTCTGACACATCCATCTGCTTACATCTTTCACTCCATTTCACATCCCGATCACACCTTCATTTTATATTTTTTCTTTTTGTCCTACCACGAGTTCAAGGTTAATGGAGAGAAGAGAGGCTAACTTCATCGCCAAAGCGAAGTTAGGCAAAAGGAGAGACAAATTTCATTAAATAAATAAAATAAAATACGAGACCGACATGAACACTTACATGTTGGGCAAAAGGAGAGGTAAATGAGTAAAAATTAAGAGGAGATAAGCTAACCTGAACACTCATCCAACAGGTTAGGCAAAAGGAGAGAATTCAAACGAACAAGACCAATAATCTCTAAAAGTGTATCTCACTATCAAATAAATCACGCAGCTTAAAAAGACATGCCTATGATAGAAGGCTTCCACCTCTTACCACTGACATCATCACCACCTTCATTTTCGCCTAGCCGCTTTACCTACATTATTACCTTCTCACACCATCTTCTTAGCCACCACCACGAACCCGGTCATTCATTTTATGATCATCTCATCCCTAAACCCACCTAAGCCTAATAATGTGTTTGCGGGTAACATTCATTGATAGGAGAAGTATAAACTGAAAGTCTGTAGTTCAAAAACAAATCCAAAAAAAAGGGGAAAAAAAAGAGAAGAAGAAAATAGAAAAAAAATCCCAAAAAAAAAGAAAAAGCAAAAAAAAAGAAAAAAGAAAGAAGCAAGAAAAAGAGGCAGTTGTAAGTCACCCGCACAAATCCCAAAACCTTCCCCTCAAACCTTCACATCTATCCTTCCCATTCAACCTTCCAACATATCTCAAAGTCCTTCTTGAGGCATCAATCCTTTAAGGCTGCACCAATTGAACTACGACTGGCTTGATTCAATTTTGGATACGTAGGAGAACCTCTTTGAGGCCCGGTCGCTGCAATTCACTTTAAAGTAAATCTGTCATTAAAGCATTTGGTCTTTAAGAGAGAGAATAAACAATGGCTAGCCCGAAAATCTCACTAGACGGGCTAGGCAAAAGCAGAGGAAGCCTTGGTCTCTAAGGACAATGAAAACTCTTAAATTTCCTTTCACCATGCACACCCACTTTTCCCATCAGACTTAGATCACCCTTCATACCCAAATCTAGCCATTTGACCATCTCTTCCCTTATGAGATAAACCCATGAAACGTGGTTCACCATCCAAATACCATCTCACCTTCCTCCGTCAGTTCGAATCTTTTTCCATCAAACTACCCATCCACTCATCACCTTGTCCATTACATCTGATCACTATTCTCGCTTAGCCATCCATAGCCTCGTCTGGCCCACCATTGGGGCCTAACCACTCACAAACATGCTTTCTATACCACCATTCCTACCTTTTCCATAATCCATCCTCCATTGTCCCTACCCTGTGAGCTCTTCTGATTTGGTCATTAGTGTATGTATGAGATTCGTTAGTTAATCCTCGCTTCCAGAATACCTGAGTGAGGGATAACTCCTTTGGCAGAACAAAAAGCCAACTGCATCAAAATAAGGGTTACTTGAAGACAACACCCACCTAGGTCCATCATGTTGACTCGTTTGAAGTCATTTGTTCACTAGTACTGGGGGCTTGGTATGCTTATATGTTCCTACCCAAATAAAAGAACCAAGAAAGATATAATAAAGGAAAGGGAAGTCAAGATGGCTTGCCGATTAATCCTTCTTAGTGCCTGGGGTTTCCAACCATGACATCAAAGTCGAGCATCCTAACTATCCCATCATGCATTTTAAGCATGTTGAGTCTTCCATTGATATCGTTTTCGACGTCATTCCAACTGGGGGCTCGCTCGTCACTCAATATCCGCATTATAACATCTTAAGCGGGTCAAGCTTTCCCTTGATATCATTTTTTGCGGCATTACAACTGGGGGCTCACTCATCACTCAACATCCACAACATCCAGCTCCATGAATGTTTCAACGATAACAACGCACAAGATGGCTCATGTGTCAAGTATATGAGACCACTTGGCTTCTCACATGTGATTGTCTCCATGCTTCCTATTGCCTTGTCCTAAAACTCGCCTCAAAATTGACTTGATAGTTAGGATTTCTTTACTTTCATTGTGGGAAGAAAAAGTGGGGGCTCTCAACATGGTAGCATTGCACAACATGCATTATAATGTGAATATGTGCATATAGCATTCTCTCATCAGGGTCACTAAGAGGTATGCATTAGTGCATTAAGAAGTCAAGCACATGAAACTCAGAGTCGTGCATTAGTACATAACTGGATCATAAGTCTCGAGTCTATGCATTACATGTAGAATAGCATACCAACTGCATGCATGCCATCATCGTGGTCGTCACCAGGGGGCTGACAATTACCCACTCCTCAACCTTCATTGGCATGAAGAATTAGCTTATGAGAAGGTTTAGAAGACCCGAAAATAACAAGGTCGTCGCCATCAGATAGACACTGGGGGCTATGTGAGATGAAACCCAAATATTATCCAAGGATTAAGCTCGAAATCCCGACGAGAAAAATTAGAATGATGAGCACCTAAAAACACTTTGGGTCTCTAAGATTTTGATTATACTCTCAAGGATTAAAAATCACCAGAATGTCATCATCAAGAACGACAACAGATATCGCATTTATGTCGTCTCCAAACAATGGATATCGCACCCGCTCGGACGACAGATATCGCATCTACGTCGTTTCTAGCAAAGGATATCGCATCCAAACCGACAACAGATAATCGCATCTACGTCGTCTACAACAAAAGATATCACATCCGCCCCGACAATAGATATCGCATCTACATCATCTTCAACAAAGGATATCGCATCCGCTCGGACAACAGATATCGCATCTACGCCATCTCCAACAAAGGATATCGCCTCTGAACCGACAACCGATATCACATCTATGTCGTCTCCAACAAAGGATATCGCATCCGCCCCGACAATAGATATCGCATCTACGTCATCTTCAGCAAAGGATATCGCATTCGCTCGGACAATAGATATCGCATCTATGCCGTCTCCAACAAAGGATATCGCATCCGAACCGACAACAGATATCGCATCTATGCCGTCTCCAACAAAGGATATCGCATCCGCCACGACTATAGATATCACATCTACGTCGTCTTCTATCACATCCGCCCCGACAATAGATATCGCATCTATGTTGCCTTTAGCAAAGGATATCGCATCAGCCCAACAACAGATATCGCATCTATGTTGTTTTCAGCCAAGGATATCGCATTCACGTCGACAACAGATACCGCATCTACATCATCTTCAACAGTGGATATTGCATCAACATCATCAGCCAAACCAGAATGATAAATCATCATCATCGGCCAGACAAGAATGGCGTACAGTCAGACAAGAATGACAAATCATCATCATCAGCGGCCAGGCAAGAATGGCAGACAGTCAAACAAGAATGACTCGAAAATCATCATCAACATCGGGAAAGACCGGAAAATCATTATCGACACTGGGAAAGACTAGGAAATCAACATCGATGTAGTACAATGTTAGTTCAGTCGGTCATCGGGCGTTTATAATACGATGGCAGAAGTTTGAAAGTACATTTAGGCGCAGGACAATTCTTCCAAGCGTCGACAATCAACAAAGACATAGGATATCGTTTCCAAATGTCAATCAGCTACAAGTCATACATGCGGCACAGGACATTTGCTTTCAAGTGCCATCCAGCCTCGAGACTTCGCTCCCGGGGCATATCATTTTTAGCGTCATCAAACTACTTTGATCAGTATCCTACTCAGACTCAATCAAAGAGGGGGCTAATTGTAGACTTTGAATTTTGTCGTAGTTCAGCTTTGTAATTATGTAATTTATTTTGAGCATTTTTATTTTTTAGGATTAAATGCCAAGTATTCTTGAAATGCATAAATGATGAAAAACCCACAAAAACCCCAAATAAATATTCCTCTACAAAAAAGGCCTTTCACATTAGCCCATTTCCATTTCTGGCCTATCCACGTTCAAATATTCAAAAAACTCAGCCATTTGTTCATGTACCTGAGCCTTTTCTTTAAACTACCGACTTTCCACCGACCTCTATGAGTTTTCTAATTTTGGGAGCAAAAAGTACTCATTATAAGCTTTCCAACGGCACTTGAATCAAGTTAATCGGAGGTCGGATGGGAAATTTATGGTCGTTTGAAATTAGACAGCCCAAAATAACCCAACATGCTGGTCCGCAGTGGCCCGCTTCCTTTCATTCCAACATACCGGGCCTCCTGCTGATCAGAATGGCCCAGCTACCTCTCTTTATTCCATAGCCCTAGTTTCCTCACTCCATTTCCCCTATAAATACAACGTCACTCCCATCATTTTTCGACACACCGAATCACCTAGGAGTATTGACACTAGGTGATTTCTTCTTCTTCTCCCTCTCTTCATTCTTCTCCTCCTCCTCCTTTCTTCATCATTTGCATACATTAATTCTTGGCATCTTTATTTTACATTTTTTACTTTCTTGTAATCACATATATTATTGTAATCTTGATATTAAATATTAATTGCGACTAATCTAAATCGGATTACATGTAATTGCAACTTCAATTTCGTTCTTTATGTATTTATGTTTCGTTTATCGCATTTATTTATTTTCACACTTTATTTTTTCGAATGCATCTAAATAATTTAAATTAATCTAATTAATTCTCCTCTTCTACTCTCTTTTTTAACGAATCGATTTAGTAGATTCCATTCTTTGAACAGGCGGATTCGAAGGTTTTTACTTTCGAATTCGTAACCTTACCCCCGGATCCGAATCTCATGGTTCGCTGTTTGCGGAGTCTAATTTGAGTTTATTAATTCTCTACAAAAATTAATTGGCGACTCTATAATTCGTTCAATTTGATTCATTAGCTTTCTTTTCGAATTTTACCTTTTTATTTCTAGAAAATTTTAATTGCACGGGTAGTAATCACATAAAGAAACGAATCAGAAAGTTATGGTATCGGTTCACCGTTGATTCTCCTCGTTTTTTGTGTTATATTATTTTCTTAGCAATGACATTTTCTGGAAATAAAATTAATTAAACTCAAGATTGCCTTTGAACATTTTGATTAATAAAAATTCGATTTAAATCCCTTAAAGACTAGACACCACTTTCGATTCGCCTAACATCGCGTAGGGCACCATTGAAAGTTTTTTTCCCGGCTCCTACAGTTACATACAAGTGACATTCAACTTTTGCAATTTTACATTTTGATTTTTGACTTCAATAATCCCGTGCAGAGCGATCTGTTCGATATTGGGTTCGATGGGGATGCTTTATCTGATAGATCTATTGCGTCATTTGTATCACTCGCATCGGAAGAGCTCCGTAGATGCCCGTGGATTGACATATGGAAGGTTGACATGGTACGTATTTTATATGTCGATCTCATAGTAATATGGCAATTGACGCACAAACACATTTGCACTAACAATATGGGTGTATTAACACCAACGTAGTTATATCACACCATTTATACTTTGCCAACCATTATTTTCAAATTGATTAATTATGCCAATACTTTTTGTGAAGTTCTCTGATTGTGTTCAATTTATTTTATGTATACTGGGGGGGTGTCGATGTTGTTTGCTCCAGCGAGAATGGATGGATGATACTTTTTATGGTGCGCTGGCCTCCGACAAAGTCGCATATACTTGATTGATAACCACAACAACACACGAACGCCAGTTGACGTTGCTTACGACAACATTCAAACGATCGTGGTGAGTACAATGCACATCACACTTGCAACCTTAATATTATAATTCGCAACCTCACATTCAAGGTGGTCAAAGGTGCGCCCAGTGTTATTTATAACTTTAATTCTATAATTTCGTGACATCAACATCAATTTTTAGGGCATAGATAATGCATACAGATCGATGGACACTTAATTGGTTTGGACAGATGTTTCTGAATGGTCAAAAGTGCGTAATTTTTGGTCTGACAAATTATATTATTGTGGCCAAAACTGAGTTTGGTGTGGCCTGTTATTTATTACCGTCTAAATACATTGTTGTGGTAAAAAAATATAACTATCAATGGCCATAGTGGTTCAGATGCGTGGCTATGGATACTATCAATGGCCACAATGCACATCCATGCGTCGTGTTAGTGTGGGTCAGAAACTATGTTATTGTGATATGTAACTGTCAATGGCCACAATGGTTCAGATGTGTGGCTATGGAAAATAATAATATGTGACTGTGTTATTGTGGTCAGAAACAATATTATTGTGATATTATAAATATTAATCTTGTGACAGCACCAGTAAAGGGATAAGTGTGATCAAAATGTGCTCCGTTGTGGTCTCCCGATTATATCAAATGTGGTCAACAATTGAGTTCAGTGTTGGCTAAATAAAAATATTTTTGTATAAATAGTTAGTCATTCTAATTTTTTTTTCCACAGACCACGCTTGTTCGCCGATTGTTATCCCATGTGGGTAATCCATTCGCTGAGATGATACTTGGTGATAGCGATAGGATGAGGTCAGTGATGGGCTGGCGATTCAATGACCAAGGCAATGATAACAGCATATATTGCATGCGTCACATGGAGACGTTCTTTGGCTAGGCGAAAAACTGGGTGTCAGGATTCAGGAAGGATGATGTGCATCAGGTGGGTGTACAAAAAACAAACCATTGTAATTTTGATACAAATAGATGGCCCCACATCTTCCTCATTTTTTTTCTTTTTTGTTCATTCCTGAAAACACAGGTGCGGACGGCAAAAATTCGTTCACTATGAGTGAACAATTGTTACAATTTGGCAATGCACAAGGAAAACGAAATTAGAGAAAAATTGTTTGGTAATGCCGATAGGTGGAGACAGTCGCATAATCTCAATATGAATGTCGACAGCTTTTGAAGTACACGTCCACTCCCGACTGTCGGACCACATGCCCACATCAACAATCTGTTCGCTTTTGTTTTTTCTTTTGGTGAAACACAGATGTAGAGTGTGTCGTGAAATATTGATATTAGACAGACTATTTGCAAACAATATATCCAAACTAGTTTGTGAAAAAAGCATTTTGTACTGTTGACAAAGTGGCCATTTGATATTGTGTTTTTGGGATGCACTTTGTATTTTGGTGAAACAGACATCTAGTATTTTTGCACCCTTGTGCATACGGGGGGTACTAATGTTATCGGTTGATCATTTGCTTATTCATGGATTTGTTGTTATATAGCATGAATGTGGTCAAAATACGCTATAATATAATTACTTTGGTCTTCGATTTTATATCAGTGTGATATGACAAAAGAATATTTGTGGCCAGAATGTATTTGTTTTATTTGCAAATGTGCGGTCGGTTTTATTTGCAACTTTAATACTAGAGTTACGTGCCCTCATCATAGGATTGGTGGCACAGGAAAAAAATGCATTAAGGCTTGCTAGACACTTAATTGGTGTGAGGAAAATGTAGTAGCGTGGTTCACTATTGTGTTCAGTGTGCTATTTTCAGGCCTATGAAACCAAGATTTATTAGTTTAGGGTTAGTGATCATGAAAATGGTTTGCTATTGTGTCCCATTAATGTTTTCTAATATAATCATTTTGGTCACCGATTTTACATCAGTGTGGTCTGACAAAACAATTTTGTGGTCAGGGGGTGCATTCTGTTTACTTGCAAATGCGCGTTCGATTTTATTTGCAACTTTAATACGAGAGTTTCGCGCCATCATCAAGGGGTTAATGTGCTTCGTTGTGGTCTGACAACTATAATGCATAATGCTTGTTAGTGCGCTCCATTGTGGCCTGACAAGTATTCTAATGTGGTCAATGTTGATTTTACACAAGTATACCAGTGTGGTCAATGTTGACTTTAGTGTGGTCTGTTAAATACTTATGTCTCACCAGTTGATATATTGGTATGGTTAATATCGATTGATTGTGGTCTGACAAATATATTAGTGTGGTCGAAATTAAGTTCAATGTGGTCTGATGTATAACACTAACTGAAATAATAATCTATAACACTGACTAGTGTGGTCAATAGTGACTCATTGTGGTCAATAGTGATTCATTGTGGTCTGATATATAACACTAACTAGTGTGGTCAATAGTGATCCATTTTGGCACATACATTGTGGTCTTACAAGTATACTAGTGGGGTCATTGTTGATTTCGTCATGGTCTTTAAACTAATATTGTCTAAAATAGTCAGCCATTTAACATACAATGCATACAATTTCACTACCAGTGATTTCAGTACGGTCAATGTTGATTTCAGTATAGTATGTTAAGTAATTATGTCTCCCCAATTGAGGTATTGGTGTGGTCAATAGCGATTTAATGTGGTCTGACAAATACATTAGCGTGGTTAAAAATTGAGTTCAGTGTGGTCTGATGTATAACACAAACTGAAACAGTGATTTACTTTACATACAATGCATGATGAATTTGGCCTTGCAACATCACCTGAAGAAGGAAATATACACGCCTCTATGCACGAAATCAGTAGACAGGAGCGAGCGATGCTGAATTTCGGATAAGCAAAACACTCGAATGATCAAATACATCGCGCGGTTATAAAAGAATGATCTAATAAACTTCCATAACGTGCGTATCTACAATGCATAAAAAATGCAAACTAATAACAAAAAATTTTAAATCATAATCCATCAAGTGGTGTTTGTCAAAACAACTTTAAGTACCCCATACATCAACACATATTCCGAAAATATCTTCAGGCAAACTACTTCAAACATCACTGATAACGCTCAGGGCAAGTCCTGTTGTCGTGGTTAGCTATTTGGTCGCAAAAATGGCATCGCCTGGCTGATGCTTTTTGTTGAACCGCAACCTCGAGGCCGCTCTTTTTCCACTTTGCACGGCCTTTTGCGACCGACGCGGGGGGTGGTTTTATGGACGCCTCATGAGGGATTGGGACTCCAAAGCATATTTCAACATCCTCGGCTACACTCCTGTCGCCATATCCGTCTAGACCCGCACTCAACTTGGATAGTACGTCATCAAGTAGACCAATCATCAGGCCCAACCGCACAGGGTCATTCCCGGCTGCATCCATGCACATGTACATCTTGGCCCAAGTGTCTGCTTTCCGTGCACGCACCTCATCGATGGTGGCCTTTGCCGCATCTAGGTGATGGTCAACAATAAAAATGGCTTGCTTTTGGTAGCTTTTGTCCACCTGTTGTGGATAAACTCAATTGGAATCTCCGGTAGAAATCGCATGATAGATATCATATGATGACACAAGATGCCTTGAAGATCAAAAAATGGGCATTCGCACGTCAAATTGTGAGTGATTGCATCGTATACAACATGTCTCACCTTGTTCGACTTGATATCACAAACCTCATACGTGACACACCCGTCGGCTTGTGTGGGGCCCATTGATCTACTTCATATAACGCAAGCTTTAGGTTTTCCTGAAAAACATAAAAGTTGGTATGTGTATACAGCTGCCTAGCATGATCTTCGATTGCGAGCTCAGTTTTCATAACTGGGATAGACGTCAGAGTTTTATTCGCCATATCTTTCTCCCTACGGCGTTGTGCGTTCACAGCATGTTCATACCTCATTAAGAACTCAACAAAACTCAACGTCGGATAGGTCAGCGATGCAAACACGACATTTTGGCTCTCTGATGCCGATGTTGTTTGTAACATCCCACCTAGATGTTGATCACGAAAATATGCCTGCAACCACTCTTCTCTAATATACCACAGTTCTTCCATGTGTGAGTTATCTTCTAAGTCGTACTTGAGCATTATCTCACTCCATTTCTCCTAAAACTCGTCACGGTCCTCCGAAGCCCACACGCATAACTTTAGCTCCTCTTAGGACTCGCAACTGTTCAAAAAACGCCCAACCTTCTCGATAATTTTCTTCATAATGTGCCACATGCAGTACCTGTGTGATGAGCGGGGGGGCGGGCGGGGGGGGGGGGGGACAGAGATCAAGCAAGTATTAGAGCATCCATAATGTGACGGTTGTATGTAATATACAAATAAAACAGCTTCGTGTGATAAATTCTGCATGCGATTGTGGACATTCTGACAAACTGTGTGGTCAAAAATATCAACCAGTCAATGTCCTTCGTACCGCAATGACAAAATGCCCAACTATACATGCAAGTGTGAATATTTGACACTATGTGTGTCCCAAACCTAACAACCAGTCAGTGTTGTCATTCAATTCTGACAAGGCATTGATATTGTGGATTGCCTGATACGCGTTGTGGCCATTACTCCAGTTAGCGCAATACATATGATGTTGGACATTGTAAACCCATCTGTGGCCCATCATACGATTTTTGTACGCATCGTAGTAAAAGAAAAAAAACAACACATGCTTTTAAAATTTGGATGTGCATCAGAACGCACTGACGAGTACATATGTATAAAATTGAGCATTGAATGTGGACCGTCCGACAAGTATAAAAATTGGATGTGCGTCAACGCTGTGTAAACCCCATTGCACAACGTGGCAATTTGTATAAATTGTGGCCAACCCCCCAAGAGTTTGTGCGTATTATAGTAAATAAGGAAGTTATACAAAACATAACAGATGCATTGGTATCAACCCACAATGACACGTACTTGTGTTTTGAATAAATGAATTTTCTCACATGGCAGCCTTAATCGCGTGATCCTAATTAATGGTCACAGTCTTAAGATGGTTCCCATGCATTGCCTCGAGGAACTTATCAAAGAGCCATTCGAATGATTCTATCTGTTCGTTCCTAATTAGCCCAACCCCAAAACACACAAGTTTCTTGTGGTTGTTTAAATCAGTGAACGGACAGAACGCCATATTGTACTTGTTGGTTTGCTGCTTCGTGTCAAACGACAACAAATCCCCGTAGCACATGTAATCCATACGCGACGTCGAATCGCACCAAAATACGTGTCGCAACTGCTGATGCTCATCAGACTCATATGCGTAGAAGAACCCCGGATCTTCCCCCTTGCGTTTCTGTAGTGCGTCAACCAACATCTGAGGATCATTATCCTTTAACACTGCTTTCATATTCCGCCAATAGTTTTTCATATCCTTTTGCGTGCATCCAATGTTATCATAACCACCGACACACTCTTTCAGCATGTTGAACACCTTCGATGCGCCAATGTTGCCACGGTTGAACTGGTTCACAAGGTCCTTCTGCAGCGAACTGACCCTCCTAGCTGTCTTGTTGAACTGTTTTCGGCTAGGTGTCATCAGTTGGTGGTTGTGCGACAATGTTAACTTGTGTACTACGAACCCCACCCCATCTTCCGTTGTCCACACCGCCATCATTGCTTGGCAGCCTGTACGTGTCTCCGCCACTTTACGTCTGGACACTGGTGTTTTATGGGTCACGCCATCGGATTTGCCGATAGTCCCTTTCTCCTTCCGCTGTCCACGTTCAGACTGTTTGTGTAACGCCCCGGCCCCTCCTGGGCCGCGAACATTACCGATAATTGCTTTAAGGATCGCTGACTGGCCTCACAAATCACCACGAATCTTTCCAGTGTGCTTCGTCCTCGCTCACACGCTGCCTGAGAAAACTTCCCAGGAGGTCACCCATCCTTTGACTACTACCAGCCAAGCACGCTTAACTGAGGAGTTCCCAACGGATGAGCTACCATAAAAGAAGGTGCACCTTGGTGATATAAGTAGTCATTTCAATCCTTTTAAGCCACACTTTAACCACATACTCGGGGTATTACAATCACCCCCACTTAAGCGCACAACGTCCTCGTTGTGCAACAATCCATTCCAGAATCTTTGCCCCCAGGTGATCGCCATGGATCTCCCACCTGGGCGCAGCTCACGGTCGTGGTCGGCTTTGATACCATCTCGAACGCCGGCCCCTCCCGGGCGCGAACATTACCGATAATCGCTTTGGGATCGTGACTAGCCCCACAAATCACCACGAATCTTTCCAGCTTCGCCTCGCCACACGCTCGAGAAAACTTCCCAGGAGGTCACCCATCCTTTGACTACTACCAGCCAAGCACGCTTAACTGAGGAGTTCCCAACGGATGAGCTACCATAAAAGAAGGTGCACCTTGGTGATATAAGTAGTCATTTCAATCCTTTTAAGCCACACTTTAACCACATACCCGGGGTGTTACAGTTTGTGGCCACGCTATCGAATTCGTGGTCTTTCTTGCGTCGATGCCGCAGTAAAAATACTTCCACTCCCTACCCCGCGGATTCTTCTCAACTGTGTGTGTAGCGCTCCTCACACTAAACCCCGCCGCTATTGCATACTTCTTCTCGTAGAACGATTTGGCAGCATCTAAATCTTTGAATCGCACTTATCCATATGCGGCACAATTTCTTCGTTGTCACACCAAGGCCAGTAGATCATCTCATTGGAACCGTTGCTGTCCGGTACATATGGTGGCGCAACGTAGCTGCTCCGACTAACTCCATATGAACTATAATGAACAAACAAAATTATACAATATATATGTTGAAAAAAATATATATGGTATCACTGTGGCCAATGTTGTTTCCAATTATACCATACGAAGCCACATTCATTTTACAATATATAAATTGAAAAAAATCAAATTACGGGACGCACAAACAAACGTGGTCGATCCGATATGGTATCACTGTGGACAATGTTGTTTTATATTGTGATCACATACTACTAACATCTGTGTATATAAATTTTATTGATCATGTGATCATGTTTGTGAACGAAGGACACCGACGCACCAATTATTATGTTATTCAATCAACATACTCGATCTGGACTGTCTCATAAACATGTGGTATGAGCCATCATGAACAATGAAAACTTCCATCCATATACTATTCCCAACATTATCGAGCGAGACGTAAAAGACGCATTTGCATGGACATAAAAAACGAAGAGAACTTGATGATCAAACCTGTTTGACGCCATTGATTTGATTCGTTCGAGTGGAATGTGCAATATCAATCGTTCCAATTGATGGTGTCTTCTGTTTTTTTTTTTTTTTTTGTTTATCGACAGCTTTCATAAGTTGTGAATATTCAACTATTTTAGGGCAATGAAGATACAACACTAATCACGATTATACTGTTTTCGTTTTTCATGGAATTAAATCATGATTTTTTTTTTAAATCAATACCACTAGCTGTATTCATAAATTCCATGGGTGGCTTTTTATTTTTTTTTTTTTTTTGCACATGTGTGTGTAGTGAATTACATCCGTTGGATCTTAGATGGATGGCCGCGATCTTTCCTTCCTACCTAATGTTCCTTCCTACTGAATCCATTCCCTAATAATACATACACATAGTTACAATTATCTCAATAATTTATTCTAATATTTAAGATTAAATATTTTTTGGATGCTATTCAAAATGATTTAAAGCAAATTATAGCGTTCTTTCATTTATTCAAGTTCACTAATAAAAAAAATATTATCTTTACTTTATGTAATTAAGATAATATTCTAAATAAATATGGATTTTAGTGTCCTTCGCCTAATATATTATTTAAAATAATTTTGAAGACAATTTGTGCAAAGAAAATACATAAATAATGATAGAATAATTACTGCATAAGGAGACAATAAAATTGTTATTGATGCTGTCAACGGCTTTTGTGAGATCCTTTGGACCATCAGAAAGATCATTGAAGATATCCGCTTTCTTCTCGGAAGACTCTCTACATCCAGAATCAAGCATGTTTTCAGAGAAGCAAATCGTGCAGCTGACTGGGCAGCCAAACATGGATTAAGCATTATTGATGTGGAAAGTTGGAAGCAAAATGAGAGCAGAGAGCTAGATGATATTTAAGTATGAGGATAGGATTGGCATGTCCCTTGAGAGAAGGGTGTCCTAATCCTCCTTTTTTATCGTTCTTAAAAAAAATATTAATTTAATATTATTATTTGAATTGATAATTATTATAAAAATTACTTCAAAAAATAAATCACATATAATACCGAAAACTTTTCCGTGCATTGCGTGAGATATACAATGGCAGTTGTCGACTACTATTATTATTATTATTATTATTATTATTATTATTATTATTGTTATTATTATTATATGATGCTGTTCAATTCTAATGATTTGGAAGAACTTTTGATGAAAGTTTATTTTCGATTTTTTTCCCCTATAAAAATTGTTCAGAGAAATAAGTCCTTGGCGATCAGTACGTGCCACTCCCAAAATGCAGTGACATGTACTTGGATTTCTGTTAAACCATTTCTCTCCTGGATCTTCTCAACGCGCGATCAATTGTTTCGCGGCACCTTTTTTTTTTCCCCTTCCCATACTTATATTTCCTAATCCTAAACATTTCCCTTTTATTAGTTACGAAATGGGGTTTCAAGCAACCAACATTGAAGGCCAAGGAACCCCATTTAGGATCTCTTCCTAACAAACCCTAATCGACATTGTAGGGGAAAAAAAGATTGAGGAGAGAGAAATAGATAGATAATGGTGGGGCATCCTCCCCATTTCTCCAATGGGGATGCTTTGGTGCCTAGAAGGATAGATTTTGTTATTGAGATTGAAAGCGATAAGAATATTTATGGAACAATTAGTGTTTGGTGGAATAGTATGATGGATGGCAGTAAAGATTGGCAAAAGGGTGTTTATTTTACCCTCTGTGCTTGTTCAGCTGTTCTAGCCTTTATTGGCTTGGTATGTCTTTCTTCACAATTCATTCTATCCATTTCATTTTGTGTTTTGTCATCTTCTTCATTTACGTACCCTTTTGCCAATTTGGAAGTGTATTACTCACCAATCACCGTTTTTAGTGATGATTAATGGTCGACTTAATCATCATGGGTTTGGTTGATTATGCATATTTTATCCTTTTGGAGAGTTTAAATTGCATGTTGTATAATGTACTTCTTGTTTGCGTTGAGGATCAGACTTGGAAATGGTTCAAATTAAACTGTTAACATGGGAAAAGATAAAAGAAACAAGGGCAGTATGGAGTTTGTTACAGTGGTAGAACCTATCTTGAACCCTTTGTGGGATTTACGTTTCTGTAAGCTCTATGTATGTATCATTGTGATCATGTATGCTTTTTCACTTCATTTAGACACATACATGATATATAGAAGAATTTAAACCTTTGCAAAAGGGCATGTTTAGGCATCTATACGCACATATGTTTGCCACTGTGGAACCAAGCTTGTCTTACATGTCATAGAACCATATAGATAGAGTGGATTATGATGATATGATGAGATAAAAAGTAACTTGACTACTTCAGTTCTGTAACATGTGTGTAAGGCCACAGGGAAAAGAGTTTTGCCTTTAAGCTAGTTTCCGACTTGCCGATGTTTGTTTGCCAAACACATATATTTGCAGCAATTGTTGAGAGTTCTACTCTGGACCATATCCATTTCCAAGTAGGGTCTATGGTGGAGCGACGTAAATTATATCATACACCCTCCACATGCTATTAAAATAGGTCAACTTTATACATGATGAATTTTCATTTAGATTGATAAATTTAAAAATATCGATGAATTTCACAATAATATGATGAATTTACATGAATATTATGATGAATATTGATAAAATTAATTTTCAAATTGAATACCTTGAAGTACCTACGTAGGTCCTCCAAGGTGGACTATATAACAATTGCTCATTGCCTAAGATTTCATCTCTATCTTTTTTATTTACATAAGATTACTTTTCTCCGAGAATAACACATTAAAAAAAAAAGATCAAATGATCTGCATGATCCAGCTGAATTCTGCTCATTTGCTAGTATTGACTTCTGAATGCTTTCGTTATAAATAGATCTTTTCCCAACTGCCTTGAGAAACTTCTAAGTTTGTCATTTCATCTCCTAACAAACAGTTTTGGATAGGAAATCTGGAATTCATGACAAATGGCTCTTAAAAGATATTGTCTTAGACATCCTGATCTTACCAGGATTGGTTGCCAGATAACCTCTGCCCTTTTCCGCAGATTTAGACAGTGGACTTACATTGTGTTTTTATTAAAGTTATGAATTCCCAAATACCCTTTAAAGTAAACAGCACATATGGGAATTTTCTGTTAAATTCACTGTGGTGTAAATTCTCTCATGATTTGTTGCTCTTATCTTATCAATATTTAGGTGCAACTTATTCGTATACAATTAAGAGTACCTGACTGTGGATGGACTACGCAAAAGGTCTTCCATTTGATGAATTTTATCGTGAATGGATGTATGGAGCATTACTTTCTATACTCTGAATACATGTTTAAATTGTTCTGCTGCTCAGCTAGCTAAAATGTCATTACTGATTTTTGACAGGTAGAGCCATTCTTTTTGGGTGTTACAACAACGTGTCTCAGATGAGGCCACGCGTATGTTTCTCTTGACAACTTGTATTCCATGTCAACTAATATTTTGCTTTGCAGTAACCAATGTTACTGTATTTCTGTTGTAGATCCTCCAAATCATGATTGTGGAACTTCCTGGGCTTCTCTTCTTTTCCACATATACACTTTTACTCTTGTTTTGGGCTGAGATTTATCGACAGGTACTTTTATTTCTTCATCAGATGGATTAACGGTATTTACTTTCATTAGCAAATGTTGGTTGATTGGTTGGCTGTTTCCATGCTTCCCATTTGTTCACCGCAGGCTAAAGGACTTCCAACAGACAAAATTCGACCAGCTTATTACATTGTAAATGGTGCAGTCTACATCGTTCAGGTTTTATTGATTTGCCTTTTTCTCCCTTTTCTTTCTAAGTTTTTGCCTGCTTTGTCAATTTGAAACTGGACTTTGAAATACAGACAATGCTCTGGATTGTCTTGGGGTTGAGCAACAGCACTGTTGCTCTGCAAGTAGCAAAAGTTTTTGTGTCAGGTAAGCATTATATGCATCAGTTATAGGGGTTTCTGCCTTTAGCTTCTGTTATGTCTGTGATTATGTGGGAAGGACAGCCTTACAGATGTCATACTTTGACATGCTATCAATGAATATGATGGTTGTTACTTGTTTGTGTAGAGAAGTCCTTGTGGATTTTTCTGATTTTCATTGTTCAATACCTGATCTTTTGGTCTAGTTTAATCTATCCAATTTTGCCTATTGGTTTGGCCCAGAATAAATTGCAAATTGGACAAAAGGGTTAGCCTGTGTTTTTATGTATCATCTTATGTATGTAATGAATGAAATGCCACCTGAATATTTCTCATCTAGTTGTTACTTCTCTTTTTCTATGATTACCTGAGGAACTGTTGAACTTTGGAAAGGTAAAGTTTAAGGGAGCATCACTTACTACTGGGCTTTTCTCTACTTTTTTAAATGGTGAATGTCATTTTCATTTTTTTTTTTACTAAACTTGACATTCGACATCTTGACATCATTTGTGGCATGTCTATGAACGGAAACTTGCTTACATGCTATGATGTGGAAGAAGTATTTGTTTGTGAGACAAAGCCAGTGCAGCTCAAGTTTGAAAGATGAACATTGAGTTACGGGACCTTCAGGTCTCAGAAGAGTTAACTTGATCAAGGGCTCTTTAACAATGTGGGAGAACACACTGCTCCTTTGGTTCTAGACTTCTCATTTATTTAAGCCACCTTTCCACCTAAGGAAATTCTCATCACTGTTGATATGATCTTTGTGCCCTCTATCATAGTTGCTGCACATCACATCATCTACAACTCTCTGAAGCATGGCAATCTGCACAATGATCATTCACTCCACTTTGATGCTCTTGTCATTTCATTTTCTGAAGTATCCATACTGACTAGTCTAAACTTACTTGGCCATTGAAACATTTGACATTTTGATATGGACATCGTTAGTATAGGGCAACTCTGGTTATGTTGGACTCCAAACTTTGTGTCATTCAACATTTCACAACGAGATAGTAGCCTTGTGATGGTGTCCCTTAAATCTACTTATTCCTTGTCCCATTTCATAAAGATGTTAATTTATCTATAAAGTCAGCAGCATAACCAGGAGGGTAGAAACCATGTTGAGTAATACCTCGTAGTTTGATGATGCAGTTGTTTCGCTGATTGTGGCGCTGGGATTCGTGATATATGGTGTAAGGTAATGATACTATAACATGTTATGCTGCGAAATCACACCGCAAAGTTGAGCAATAGGATATTAGGAATATCATATACATGTTGAGTGTCACACCTGTTAACTGGTCATACTTTACAGGTTATTCTTCATCCTAAGGAGCTTTCCCATGGAATCCAAAGGACGGCAAAAGAAGCTCCACGAAGTAATATTTGCAACCCGGCACCCTTTTATTCAATAAACTAGTTTTACTTGAAAAGTAAGCAAATAATTTCTTTGACATTTTGGGCCTGTCACAGGTCAGCTATGTGGCCGTAGTTTGCTGTACTTGTTTCCTGGGTAGATGCGCTGTTGTGAGTGATTCTGCTTGCTCAGTGAACCCTTCTTTGCATAATGAACTTTTGGTGATGCAATTATCAAGCTATAAGTTAGTGATTATCTATTTCTTCTCTTATTTAGGCTGCCATTTCCGCCTTTTTCGACGATGATCTTACTCTGGAAGTTGATGCCATGACTCAACCTCTACCCGATTTTCTTTATTACATGGTAAATTTGTACTTCTGTTTTGCCTGAACCAGGATGTGTAGGGGGTGTGAATATTCAGACAACACCGTCATAAAGTATGTCTTTCAAAATGGGAACACCAAGGATAATGCAGTATATACACTTACAACATTATCCTTAGTTTTTCTTAACATTTCCCTTGTCACTCAATTTCAGACTGTTGAGATTGTTCCGTCTGCCTTAGTACTACACATTCTACGGAAACTGCCTCCAAAACGAGTTTCAGATGAGTATGATCCTGCCGTATGAAACCTCATCAGCCTTTATTATGTATATGTCGTGTGACAGTTTTTCCCTTTTGTTTCTTCGGGTTCTTCGCAGGAAGCAAAAAATACAATACCAAACTGAGTGGGATTAAAACAAAGATGATGGCATTGTGTACATGTATTGTTGTACAGCATTACAGCACGTCTCCATTGAACTAAAGGTACAAAATTATGCACAGCACAGATTTCACCACTCTTTTGCCTGGTGTTCCTTCGGCTGCACATATGATCTCCTGTAGAAATTGGTTGCCCCATTATTTTTTTTAGTCTTTCTTTTTGGTTTAGGGGGAGATAGAAAATGCTGAATCCTGAATTCAGACACGCAATGGTTCGAATCAATCTTCCAACCTACTGTATATCATTGCACAGATCAAGATTGATTTTATGTACAGTGGATGTATCACTGGATAGTAAAGCATCTTATTTTAGATTTTATGTCAAAAATTTAACAAAGAAATATATCCTAGTTTTTATTTTGTTCATGATTATGCTCAAGTGAACGACAATCCCCGCCAGCCACATCATTTCTGTTTGTGTGTTATGTTGGAAATAATTGAATCAAGGCTGCTGGTTTCGGAATCACAAAACTGAGTCGTGGATAAACCACTGCCTTGAAAGCGATTACGGCACGACCTAGGTGACAATCGATATTGCCGATCACTCCCCAAGGTTAACTCAGCTAATTCTTAGACTTGTGCACTCAAGGCTAAGAACTTGGAGTATGTAAAAACTGATTGCCCAGAAAAAATTAATGGAAGAGGATGTAGAAGATGAAGAGAAGAAGATGATTGTTGGTGAGTTCAAGCCATGGACGAGCCCAATTTATAGGCCACCTTCCTACCATTGGCAGGGGACATCCCCTACCGTTGCCAACGGCTATTTAGCCGTTCGGACAACGACTATACTGCCGTTTCTCCAACGGGCAAAATAGTCGTTGGGGAACGGCTAGAACCCACTTGGGCTGGCTATAAAAAGAACCCCGACCCGCGTCCAGCGACCGGGACCGGGCGGCGGCAGCGGCGGCGCGCGCACGTGTGGAGTCCCAAACCATACCTTCCTCCATAAAACACCCCTTCACACTTATTTAATACTAATAAGTGTGGTGGGATATATAAACCACTTTCAACTTGATTTCTCTACCTATGTGGGACAAAATGCCTTGTTGCCATTACCATATTGTAACTTCATTTGCAACATGTTATACATTCTATGTTACAATTTTTTGGTTTCTTTTTTGCCTATACCAGGAGCTATGTTGTTTGATCATTTTACCAGAGTTTATTTTGGCAGTCTCCATGAAACATTGCTTACAGCTTATAGCCAGGAGTGGATAGTTGTGATATTTTACTCAAAATCTTGGACAATATGACTGAGGCTCTGGTATATTGTCCTAGATTCAATTCGCTCTTTGCCGATTGTATTATAATTGTAACGTATTTTGCGGGTCCCCTACACTGCACTCAAAAAAAAAAAAACTACAATATAGGGTTTACCATTTAGTAGCTGAATCTTTTCTCAACAAGCTTATGCTCTTGTTTGATGAGACAGAAATTTTTAGTTTATGATTTACATAGGTAAAAGATCAGCAGTTAAGCTATGTTTGGACTTTAGATTGTGATGAGGATTTGTTTGAATTTGTAAACTCTTGTACCTTGGACTCGTTGACATTTCATGCATGATGAAGTGCGTACGTCGTCCAACAAAATGGTCGGATGTTGTCAAATTTAGGCCTATCAACATCTGACCCAGCAAAATGGCCCATCAATACTTGATAAACCAAATTTGGCCGTTTACTTTTTTACTCTTATCATATATATATATATATATATATATATATATATATGAAAATTAGATTCTAATATCCCTATTTTCACCGATTGTACAGGAAAATTGGATTCTAACAATCCCTATTTTCACCAATTGTACAACAATAATTCCTATTTTCATTTTGGATCCTGGTGGTCCAAAAATAAAATAAAATTAGTTTGTAGTGGGACGCCGCCAAGTCAACTGGTGGTGACTCGGTGGTTTGCTGACATGTATCCGTAAGAATATTCTTTACTAAGAAATTATTATTTTAGTTGTATTCAAGTGGTTCCATTTAAATTGCTATTGTAGTCTAGTAGTCTGATTGACATATTTATTGTATTTTGGTAGTTCCATTTATAGTTGATTTTGTTTTGGTGGTCCAAATATTTTATCAAACACACTCTCGTCAGTACACGTCAGCAAACCACCGAGTCACCACCACTTGACTCGACGACGTCCCACCAAAATACAATTTTATTTTTATTTTTTTTAGACCACCAGAATACAAAAACAAAATAGGATTATTGGCATACCAATTGTATAGCAATAATCCTGTAACGCCTCGGAAATTCAATTATGGAAACGTCAGAGTCAAACTAACGTTGACAGAAATTTAGCGGAAGACTTAACTTTTATTCAGGCGTCACTGCCGCATCCCCGAGGAGATACAAGGCAAGAAGGAAAACTACAACTGTTTACCAACGGAAAAGCAACTGAACAACCTTATAATTTGGCTCAAAGAATAAAAACTAACGAGCCGAGTCTCACTGCTAGTTCCCATCCCCAGCATATAGATCCTTACCTGAACACAAAACATTTACAAACGTGAGGGGGAAAAACCTCAATAATATCTACCCCTAACAGTTAAACATTTTTAAAATCCATTTCAATTCATTTTTGGGAAGGCGAAACAAGTCAAACATTTCCCAATAACTTTTACCAGACAACCTTACCGTTTCCATATTTTAAAGCGGACGAGGCTTTCGTATTGCCCCTCGGAGTCAATAGACTCGCCAAAAGCATTCACAGTACTGTTCGTCATCAATCCAATCTCAATCAATTTCACGAATGGCCATCGCAATCATTCTTTTCTCATCACAATTCACGGATTGCCATTGCAATCATACTTTCTCATCATCATCACAATCACATCATATCCTGGATGGTCTTCGCAAACATCGTTCCAAACTATCAGGCGTAACCTGGTCTCTTGACAGTCTCTCTCACAAGTATTCAACCTGGTCTTGGAGAGACTGCCCGAACCCGCATTTTCTAATAGCCTTTAATTAGTCAAGTTTTATATCTCAATTCATTCCAGTAGTAAACCAACAATTCCAAATCCAACATTTCCAAAACCAATACTTCCAAACCACAATTTCCAACTCAACAACTTCCAACACAAAACCAATGAACTGTCTATACTTTATGAATCAAAGAACATAACTTTCTTAAACAAAGTCGTCTCCCTCAGACTGAAATAGGAGGAAGGCTAGGCGTGGGGTGGAGCTGAGGTGTCGGCGGTGGCAGCAGGCGGCGGTTAGGTGGTTCCCGGTGTTGTCGGCGGCAGCAGCGACGGGGTCAGCAGCAGCAACCAACCAGAGAAACGATTCGGAGGTCGCTTGAGCTCAAAGGAGGTCGCCGGAGTTGGGGGGTTCGACGACGGTTCGGTGGTCTTCGGAAAAAAATGTCGATGTCGTCGGGGTCGGAGCTTCACGCGTATGGGCAGAACAGAGGGTTCGGGGTGGTGTTTTGGGATGATTCTCGGCGGCGGTGTCAGCCGAAAATGGTGCGGTGGCGGTCGGAATGTGGTGGTCGGAATGTGGTGGTGCGGTGGCGGTCGGAATGAGGGTGGTTGGAGGTGGAGTTTTAAGGGGGGCTGGGGTTTGCATGCATGGGGGGTCGGGGGGTTGGGTTTTTCTGGGGGAAAATGAAGAGGGAGGAGGGGAGAGAGAGAGAGAGAGAGAGAGAGAGAGAGAGAGAGAGAGAAGAGGGAAAAGAGGAAGAAAAAGAGAGGGAGAAACCCGAGGGAGTGGGGAGCGGGGTTCAAGGTAGTGGGAGAGGTATCCTAGGGGAAGGAATCTGATAACATTAATCCAAACTGGTCCCAAATAAATTTAATCAGTATCCAAAAATTTCTTAACTGATATTTTTCAGTCACTAAAAATTCATAATAATTCACCCGCGGTCCTAATAGCTCTCACGTGTTAGCAGTATATAATTAAACGGAAAGATAACACACGTTAGAAAATTTAACGTAAACTTAAATAGAAATTTTCGGGGTTTTACAAATCCCTACATTTATTTTGAATTCTGGTGGTCCAACAAAATTAAATTGGATTGTAGTGGTACCAAGTCCAACTCAACATTATTTTTATTTTTTCATTCTCGTTCCATATTGCTTTTGTTTTTTTTTATTCATACCCTCAAAAAGGTAATGAAGTGTAGTTACTAGAATAATTTTAAATTATTTTTTTGAGACTATGAGCAATTATTTTGATTTTTTAATAGGAATAAAAGTGAAAAATCGTAAAAAAAAAACGAAATAAATTTGGGAGAAATGTCGTAAATTCAATAAAAGTCGTTTTTAAATGTAATACTAAGTTTTGAATCAAATACAACTCAAAATCTATGATATTTGGGGTATACTCTCAGTCGTGTGAGAGTAGAGATTATTAAAATCCAATTTTCCTATATATATATATATATATATATATATATATATATATATATATATATATATATATATTTATAGGGAAATTGGATTCTAATAATCCCTACTTTTACGAATTGGATAGCAATAATCCCTACTTTCATTTTGTATTTTGGTGGTCCAAAAAAATTTGAAATTGTATTCTGGTGGGACGTCACCGAGTCAAGTAGTGGTGACTCGGTGGTTTGGTGACGTGTACCGGCGAGAGTGTGTTTAACTAAGAAATTATTATTTTAGTTGTATTCTAATGGTCTCATTCAAATTGTTATCGTATTCTAGTAGTCTCATTTGCATATTTATTGTATTTTGGTGGTCCCATTTCATTGTTGATTATATTCTGGTGGTTCGAATTCTTGGTCAAACACACTCCCGCCGGTACACGTCAGCAAACCACCGAGTCAATACCATTTGACTCCAAGGCCCCACTGTATCAATTTTAATTTTTTTTGGACCACCAAAATACAAAATGAAAGTAGGGATTATTTCTATACAATTCATAAAAGTAGGGATTATTAGAATCCAATTTCCCTATATATATATATATATATATATATATATATATATATATGATAATTGGATTCTAATAATCCCTACTTTCACCAATTGGACAATGGTGGACCGTTCTTTCACTTTGTATTCTGGTGGTCCAAAAAAAAATATAATTGGATTGTAGTGGTACCAAATTCACCTCCACATTCTTCTTATTTTTTTCATTCCTACACTATATTGTTTTTGTTTTTTCGTTCCTGCCCCTAAAAAGTTAATGAATTGTAGTTTCTAAAACATTTTTTAAATTATTATTTTGAGACTCCGAATAATTATTATGATTTTTTAAAAATAATAAAAGGGAAAAAATCATAAAAAAATAGTAAAAAAATGAAAATAAATTGGGAGAAACGCTGTAAATTCATTAAAAATCATTGTAAAGTGTTATACTAAGTTTTGAATCAAATGCAATACAAAATCTATGATTCCCTCGAAAATATCCCACTACAATCCAATTTTTTTTTTGGACCACTAGAATACAAAGTGAAAGTACGGTCCACCATTGTCCTATATATATATATATATAGGATAATTGGATTCTAATAATCCCTACTTTCACCAATTGGACAATGGTGGACCGTACTTTCACTTTGTATTCTGGTGGTCAAAAAAAAAATTGGATTTGAACGGGACGCCGACGAGTTGAGTGGTGGTGACTCGGTAGTTTTCTGACCTGGCACTTTAGGCATGTGTTTGGCCACGTTGACTTTGATTTTGGGTGCCACATCAACTTAAAAGCACATGCCCTCTTAATTTATTTTTTTTCTTTCAGTTTCCATGTTGGAAACTAAATCTACCCCTCACCCCCCTTCCTTTCTCTCTCTCTCTATTCTTTCACTTAATTGCTCTGCGGTTAAAAAATTAGACACTTCCCAAATCTCTCTTCTCAATAGAAACCACCCATCTCCATGAAAATTGAAAAAACCCACCTTCTCTAATTTCTCGAATTTATCAGCTCGGAGAGGCAGCCAGCCATGGATGGCTTCGCCGGCGATGGCGCTGAGCCACGTCGGCCACCCGGCAGCGACGAGCTCCCCCTCCACGTACTTCTGCAGATTCCCCAGCCGGAAACTCACCGACTCACTCCCACACGCCGAGTCAACCCGGTCGGACTCGTCAGCACCGCCGTCGAACCTCTTCTTCGTCGACGAGTCCGCTGGGCCAACCGGCTCGACCCGACATTGTCCCGGAAAACACCGAAGTGGTCCATGTCAGGGGTGGCTGAAACCCCACCCTTGGAACTCACACATCCCATGATTCTAATTTCTAATTTTGGGGGAAATAAAAAATGAACCCAACTCAAAATTTTGAGAAATTAAAAATAGTGGAAGAGAGCTCTGGATCTGATAACAGAGAGACCACTGGAAATCAGTTTTTACTTTTTTGAGAGGGGTAGATCCGGACGAGGGCCGCCCAACATTTGGTTTTCGATCTCCTTATTTTTTCTTATTTTTCTTTCATTTTTATATTTGTCAACTGCTTCATTTTTTAAAAACAGAAGTCAGTGATCGTGATTTTATGAGGAAAAGAAAAAAAATCGATGTTGATTTGGATGTGATGAATTTATTTCTAAGAACTTAATGAGAAGGAGAATGAGGAAGCCATAGATGGGGGCACCCATGGCTGGGAGAGAGAATGTGGATCAGAGCTTCTTCTACTTCAACAATGGCGGACTGAGAGAGGAGAGATTGAGAAAAAAAAATGTTTGGTTTTGTGATTCCTGTGAGGAGAGGTGCTGATGTGGCGGGGAGTGATTGGGGGGTGATGGAAGAAAGGTGAACTGCGGAGGAGGAAGGGGAAAAAATAGGAGACATGTGGTTTTTAGCTGATGTGGCAACCAAAGTTTAGGTCAACGCGGTCAAACACATACCTAAAGTGCCAAGTCAGAAAACCACCGAGTCACCACCACTCAACTCGCCAGCGCCTCACTCAAATCCTATTTTATTTTTTTTTTTGGGCCACCACAATACAAAGTGAAAGTACGGTCCACCATTGTCCAATTGGTGAAAGTAGGGATTATTCGAATCCAATTATCCTCTATATATATATATGTATGTGTGTGTGTGTGTGTGTGTGTGTGTGCGTGTGTGTGTGCGTGTGTGTGTGATCTTGGATTATTTAGAGTTAATTTGGGTGATTATCGATATGAATGTACTATTTTATACTCGAATTTCCATTTTATGCTTGGTTGGAGTTTGGTATAATTTCGTAGGAAATTGGAGTAATATTGATAAAATCAATCTCAAATCAAGCCAAAGATGTCCAAGTGGATCACTAGCAAGAGAGAAATCCACCTCAAGGCCCAAGGTATCAATAGAAAGTCGCCAGACCCCAACACATACGCACAAGAGCCCAGCACGACCCGTGCTAGGGTCCAGAGAGCATAAAAAAGAAACATACATCACCACGACTCGTGGCAAGTCTCCACAGACCGTGGTTGGTGTCTCCACGAGCCGTGGTGGTGCAACACGGTCTGTGGTGAGGGCTGTTTATTGCACTTTGTCGTTTCGTATGCTCATTATTGCTATATATGGCTTCTCCGGCAGTTTGATCATACATTCATTCCCTGCATTCATCTTCATCCATATCCACATTCATCCTTCCCATCATCCACAATTCCATCTAAGTGCATAGTAGTTGAAGATTGAGAGTTTGTTGAGTTTGAAGATCGTTTTTGCAAGAATCCATTGAAGTGGAGGAGCAAAAGTCTCAACCGATTACCAATCAAGCAAGGATCGATTCGATACTCGGTTTACTTCTCTTTCTTATAGTTTTCATGCATTCTAATTTAGATTTTTATATGTTTTGTTTATCGAACATGAGTAGTGAGTAGTTTTCATTAGTTTAGGGCATAAACCCTTATTAGTTTCTCTTATGGATTGAATATTGTTGGATTGAACAAGTTTGTTAATACATTTTATTTATCCTATGATATTGTATGCCATTGCTTTTGTTTGCGCACCATTAGCATGAATTTAGATTGTTGAGTGAAGTACCGAACGAAGAAATTCGATAATCGGAACCCTTAGGATAAACTAATTATGAAGTGAACTAGATATAGAGGACTTTGTAATTAGGGGTCTTTTGATAATTTGATCTTTAACTTAGATAAAATTGAAATAACCACGAAAGTAGGTGATTGATTTTACTAAGCAATTCGTTTCATTGTCAAAAGCTCGCTACGAAAGAATTTATGCGATTATCGACCCTAAAATGTACCAAATTAGTGACATACATGTTCAATCCACTTGTTTGATTCGTAGAGTTACTTAAGTTTTATCCCCTAAATGTCTTTCTCATATAGATTAATCCTGTAAATTGTGTGAATAATTAATTGTTTGCTTTAACAGTGGTTAGAAATAGAGTTAGTTTGACCGAAAAAAAAAACAAACCTGACTGGTTCAACAATCACATAGGAGGCTAGTTTGGTGTGTAGTTTAGCAAAGTCCCTATAGGAACAACCTTGATACCTACTACACCTTCACCCGTGCACTTGCGGTGTATCACATACGTTGGCATTCTTTTCCTTATACGAAAATGCATAAAGATGTTGATTCCTACGAGCCTAAGAAAATCTTTTGAAAACTAAAAATAAAACCACTTGGATAATCTCTTGAGAAACGAAGAGAACAAGAGAAACAGAGGAAAAAATGATTTGACATGTGTGTTGCAAATAATGAACAGTCAATGATTGGCAAAGTATTAATTCAACCTTAGATATGGAAATACCCAACCATGGAACTTATCAAACACCACAAATTTTAGGGTTTTCTTGGGAGATTGATAACAAAAACATATGATCAATGTTAAATAAGGCTCAACACATTGATCTAGACTCCCAAAGAGGTTGATTAAGAGTTCCACCGCCAACTCCTTTGAATAGCCAAAAAGATTCAACCAAAGTCGAGATAAAGGAATCATCACCAAACCTCTAAAGATACCACTTCAATAGCACCTCCACTACAAGGGATAAAGCAAGATTGAAGATTTAGGGAAAAGTTTTTAAATACCCATAATTTTTATTTCATCAATATTCTGATGTTCACAAGTTGTGGAACAAATAAGGATTGTTTTATAGGGGCAGGGGAATAACCCTACAAATTAAAACAAGTTGAAATCATTGGTGTCATGGGCGTACTACTCAGATGTTACAGTCGTCAATTATAAGTGTGTTCACTTGTTGACCACTGTTGGGACACAATGTGGTCAAACTATTGTGTTGTGTTCATATGACTAACAACAACCCCCCTGCATCTTTGTTGTCATGCGTGTGCCCAGTGAAGCATTGTATCTATCACTCTTAGGTCAATGTATATGTTGTCACTTTGTTGCCATTGTTGCGACATAGTGTGGTCATATTAGTGTCTTGTCCCATTACAATTCGATGACCAATAACAAACCCCCTGCCCCCTCTCCCCTTCCGATCTTTCCCGTTGCTTGCCTCCCCAAGCTTAATTAATGCACAAAACATCGTTGGTCACGCGATATTTGAATGTGGTCACGAGAATGCATGTGGATGAGAGAAATTCCATAATCTCAGCTCACTGTTTATCATAAACCCAAATTATCTGCAACTGATTTCGATTTGAGCCTGACAAGAATCGCAAATCAATCGGTTGTAAAAAGAAACGTGAGACGAACCTGTGAGCTAGTCTCCATTTTTCACGAACGTGCAAGTATGAATGAGATGTTGTTGAATCCCTCTGTTATGATATTCTTCAATCTCAATCACCCCAAATCTTGTATGAGCGAGTTGAATTTGATAATTTTTATTTCATAAACATCAGAGAATTACTTCTCTTGCTACTGCAAACCAACGCGTGTTATTTTTGGCAAGGGAATAATCTGCTTTTATACTCTCCCTTAATTCTCATTAATTAACATAACAAAACATATTTTATTTTTTATAATTCAATAAATGAAAATCACCGGCTGTATTTGAATGCTAGATAGTGGGTTTTAGTCCAATTCTCACATTTGACAATGATATAATTTTAGCCATTGGATCGAGATCTAACATACCGGATTGCTCCTTCCTTCCTTCCTTCCTATCTAAAGTATCTTCCTACAGGATCCGTTCTTATATATGGGAACGAATCAGGTAGGAAGGGACTTTAGGTAGGAAGGTAGGAAGGGAGGATCTCAGCCATCTAAATCAGATCGTACGGACCACAATAAAACCACTAATACCTACTGAAAACCGTGCACACGTGTGAGACAAAAAATTAAAAAAGCCAACTGAATTGATAAATTTGCCGGGTTTCATGGGATTTCATCCGGCAGTTTTTTTGCTTTCCAAATCAGGCTGGAGTGATTATGCAGAGGATTGACCTCATTGATTTGGAGAGAGAATATAGAAGTTGAGGAGGTAAGGCACGATTTCTAGGGTTTGTTTCAGCAAAAACATCGGTCAAGCTTCGTCTCAAGGTCACCGGAATTTTGCACCCACTGCAGAATTCTTGTCGTTGCTCGACGAGACAATCAAGATAAGTTCAATGTCAACAATGTCTAAGGTGAGTGTCTGAATTTTGGTATTCATATATGGTCGCTGGTTGTGCATTCCATTCCACTCGTCTGAGATTGTACAGTAAATGAACTATAATGTTCACTTGTGTGGCCAATGCGTTACAGAGAAGAAGCAACGAGGAAGAGGCCAGTGGCAATGTCGTCGACGAGACGTCACATACCAAGTTAGTAAGCTTACCACGTTACTCTTCCATGTGGTTTTGGGCTGGGTGGAACGGGGGATTGTTGATGGGTGCTGAATATAGGATAAAGCAAACAGGGAGGAAGGAATTGGCAAGGGTGTGCTTTGTGGTGTGGGTCTGCACCCGTGGCCATAGATTTTAGGCGTGTGGTGGTTGTTGGGGAGGGGGTGGTCTTGAATTGATGGGAGTTTCGTTTATGTCTGTGGTCAGGGTTTTGTTCGATGCATGATCACTGATCAGAATTGTGGATGTGATAAGTAGAGGTGTGGTCAAATGGTTTGTTGACCACAAATGTCCAATTGTGGTCATCGTGATAGACTGACTACATACATAGGTCACCCATATGGTACAAAACACATGGTCCATTGACCCCATATGGTACAAAACCTATGTTCTAATTTGTGTTCCCTCGTTTGACATATGCCACATATTGTGTGGGCGGCGATCACAAACCCATGGTACATTGACCACAGATGACCAGATGTGGTTATTCTGGTGCATTTTCTTATTGGTGTGCGCCCTGTCTGACATTTGCCACATATTGTGTTAGAAGTGATATTAGTGATCGATATTGACCACATATGGTACAAAGCCCATGATCATGTGGCTAGAGTGACAACATCATGGACCTTAGACCTACCCCAGCCTAACTCATCACCTGGCGTATGGCCACACAAACAAGCATTGTTATGTGTTGATTGTGTCACGATGCATTGTTATTATCAATAGTGTTGTCTTGGATGTCGGCGTGTTTTAATGTTCTTGTTTCCCCAACATCCATTATCAGTATGCATGACTGTGACTTGTTTGCATTTACAGCCAACACGCGGCGTCTGTTGACGTATGCACACAAGTGGTGGCTGGCGTTTTGAGATCATTTAATGAGGGTGTTGACCTGGATACTCAATTTGATGATGACTTTCGTATGTTACATGATCTTAGTTGCGTTTGTTGCGCATTTTTCTTGTTCAAACCAGCACGAATAAGGGTGGGCAGATCGACACGGTGCGTCACACATTTTTTATTAACGTGATATTTTTTTATGTGTGTGGTCATGTGGTTTTAATTTTCATGCGTAGTGGTGATGATTCAATGTTTAAAGACGGGTTGGGGAATGGATATTGCAATTACTATATGTGTGGTCATGTTTAAGAGAAAGTGTGGTCATGTGATCATGAGTTTGTGGATGTTATAGTAATCCAGAGTATGGTCTAGTATGTGATATGTGCGGTAGGAAATTGATACATTGTGTGGTCATGCTTAAGAGACACTTGTGCTTTGATGATGGTGTACATGGTGTGGTCAAAATTTATAGTGTGTGTGGTCATGTAGTTCAAGTTTTCGTGTTAGTGGTGATTTATGTCTATAAATTGGTGTTATAGTGATCCAATGTCGGGTGTAGTATGTAATGTATGGGGGTAGGAAACACAGGTATATGCATACATTGTGTGGTCATTATTATAAGATAGCGTGGTCACATATGTACCTGTGTGGTCATGATTATAGGTGAGAGTGGGCACAGATGTTGCAAACACATCTATAGCATATTCTACCTATTGATCTAGGGATGGGGTGCAGACATTCGAACAATTTGTCAATGTTGGGGTAATATGTGTATTAGATGGCTTGTTATTGTTGTGATACTATGTGTATTTTAAAGTTAAATGCTTGTTCATAGTTGTACGTATTATATCTATATGATGGAGTGTGGTCATTGAAAATAAGGAGTGTGATCATGTATATTATCTAGCTTATTCCTTTTGTTGTTCACATGTGACTGGAATAGGGATACTGAGTGAGATTGCTACACATGCATTATTGTTACAACATTCAATGCACAAGGAGGACTCGACGTAGGATGAGGCGACAGAACGAGCTTCATTGTTGGATAAGAGACATAAATTGAACCTAAACAGTGCACAACTTGAACGACCTCGGCGTTGATGACTAGAAGACCTGCACCGACTGTATTTTTTACCTTATCTAACCCATTGTCCTATGTTAAACAAATAGTTGTGTTTTCGTAACATTGTAACTACATTATCATCTAGATATGTACTAAATGGGTTTAAGGATTGGATGTGTAATGTAAAATATCAAAGGTTGTGTATTTGACACTATACATAATGCGTTTACGGTGGAAATTGACCTATGTCTGATTTTATATATTTAGTTGCACACTCTGTTTTCTTTTCATTATAGGGGTAATGGCAATGATTATGTACTGATGGCATGTTTATATGTGGTCTAAGTGATAATGGGTATAATGTGAACCCAAAGACACATATCATGTAATGCCCCGACCCCTACTGGGGTATGACATATCATGTGTATGTGAATTTAGTATCATCATGGGTATAATATGAGCGTAGTCATGATTATAAAATGATACATGGATATATTTTGAAGTAGTTTATGTGGTCATTTATACAATGCAGTGTGGTAGCATGGCTCTTGGGTCAAGGGAATGTGGGTATAGTTATATCATGTATCTTTCTAATTTAAAGGAGTGTAGTCGGGATTAATATGCGTATAATTTGATTTAATGTAGGTAATTGTCTGTACAAAATACATATAACATATGCATATATAAGGGAATAAGATCATGAGTATAAGGGAGTGTGTCATGGGTACAGAGTGGTGCGGTCATGATCATATTAGGATCATATAGGGGATATAGTTATCGTGGTTATTTATATAATGAATTGTGATCACATATATTTCTATTTAAGTTATTGTGATGAAGTACCTTTTTTTTTTATTAATGAGAGTGCAGTCATGGGTACATGGAAGTGTTGTCATTGTGCTCATAATATGATAAACACGAATATATTTTGATCTATATAGTGTGGTCCATTATATAACATATTGTGGTCATGCATGTATATTTCGAATTAATGTATTTCATACATCTAACTCTTAATTCAAGTGTGATCACAGGTACACAAATACACAAATACCCATTTGTTCCATGGACATAAATGGGCTCAGTGTGGGGTTTTGTAATTAACAATATTGATAAGGTGTTTATATGATAGACATATCATATACGGATTGTGGTCATAATTGCAGGTGACTGTGGTCATGATTATTAATCTAATAACATGTACATATATTGGGGGGTCAGTATTGAGATTTATACAATGGAGTGTGGTGATATATAATCTCAATATAAAACATTGTAGTCATGTATGTTTTTTTATTCAAGGGGGTGTGGTAATGTTTATAGCATGGATACATTCTAATTTAATGCAGTTGAGTCAACTGCTTGTAAACAGCTATAGATATCATATTAAATTGATACATAAGATTGTGGTCATGGTTATAGTTTGATACGTGGGAATGTGGTCATGAATATAAGATATGTGACCATTGATATAAAGGGAGTGTGGTCATGATTATTATACGATTACATAGACATTGTAGTGTGGTCATGTATATTTTCATTACTTGGTTTATTCTTGATTTAAGAGAGTGTCGTCATGTATAAATAGTATTGTGGTCATGTTTAAGCCAACACCCCATTGTAACAGTTCCCGATCAGCACATGTTGGCACCAGATTGAAAATTAAATAAGTGTGGGCATGGAGTGTGGTGCGGTGTATCAACTCACACTTGTGCTAAAAAAAAAAGATTAAAAAACATCTATACATGTATCACTTATTATGAAGAGAAAATGTACCAACACACAAAACCCAATTAACCATTGTAAAACATCAAACATGTTCGTTGTCGTGATACAAGTATGTATCACATAACTAAACCCCAGGGTCTACTGATATCGTTCGAGGCAATTTCTACTATTGTATGTAGCAATTTGGTCACAGAAATCGCATCTCTCGGCAGTTGCTGCTTTGTGTTGAACATCAACCTCGATGTTGTTCTTCTTTCGCCCTACTCTCCCTTTATTATTTGACACAGGCGGAGGCTTTATGGTGGTCGCGCTCGAGATAGATATCTGGAAATAGGTATCTTAATCATCAACCACGCTACTAGGGTCAGCACCGTCATTGCCCACTTGTGTGCAAACAAAGTATTTCCACTCCTTGTCATTAGTGTTCCTCTCGGTAGAATGCATACTACTCCATACAATATACCCTGAAGCTATTGCGTACATTTCGTAGAATGCATTGACTTCTTTTGTTGAACTAAACGTCATCCCCATATGAGGGACAATTGTTTCTTCATTGCACTTTGAATAGTGTGTTGTGACGTTGCATCCATTGCCCCCAAGTACATATGGTGGCACCACATACAGGTATTGACTGTTACCAGTAATGTTGTGTTGTCATCTGATAAAAACGAGAAATATAAACTTGTTAATGGATATTGTTTGTGAACACATTATTGGCATAAACTCATTCATAAGCATGTAAAACACACAAAAACTCGACTATGACCACACTATTGTCATGTTTGGATATTAGTGTGGCCACAATCGAACATACTATACAACTCTAACTGTGGTCATGTTTGGATATTAGTGTGGTCAACCTATAGTAATACTCAAAGTGGGTGGTCATGCCCGTTTGTGTTTCACAATTAAGTCGCCCATAACCTCTTACCTTAACATGGTATGCACTGCTCCTAATGTTCCATCCAATATGTGTGGTTATGATTGGTGACAGTGTGGTCAATATCCATGCATAACTCAGAAACATGGATAGATATCAACACTGGTCGTATAATATCATGTCCTGAACAGTAACGTGGCAAAGTACTGTGTGTTCATATTGGGTCTTATTGTGGTCATGGATTAGGGGGGGTTAATTATCTCACCTATGCTGATTGTGATTGACCTTGCTACATTCATTTGGATTTGTCCCCTTTATTGACAACACTTTTTACACAACTATGGTCACGGTAGTCTCCGTTTGCATCCATGTTACTCTACATATGTGTGCTGACCCATTGCACTTCTACGTCTTAGGTTCCTATTAAGCGTGATCACTTTGGTGATCACATTTCCCACATAATACCATTCGTAACTGGCCTCACTACTCACATAGTTTCGGCATACTAGTTTCAATTTACATCCCTATTACTCTATGTGTATGGTAACACATTTCACATCTAATTCTTGGGTCCCTATTAAGTATGATCACTTGTTGACCACATTGCCTACACAGTGTGATCATATTAGTTCCTCCCGACCTTCCTAATGCTCTTCAGAGGTGTCATGTTCCATTGTACTTGTAGGACTAACCCATTGTATTTCTAAGACCTATGATGATTGTACAAGCTTTAATAGAATATACTTCTCGAACTGTAGTCATAGATATATGCAGTGTGGCCATGAACTGTAGTCATAGACATATCCAGTTATGGTAATGGATATAATTGAGTGTGATAGTATGTAGCACGTACACATTGTAATAGAATATATTTCTCGAACCGCGACAAACTCATAGGCGGGGTCACGGATATTGGTTATTATGGTCATGCGTATCAGCCAATTAACAATACGTGTTCACGTCTTACGAGTGTGTATCAACCCCCCTCCCCCCTACACACACACACACACCCAAATTCACTGTGATGAACACATTATACCGCCCCCCACACACTATCTATAGTTGGACGAGACCAAACCGAATGCATGTAAGCATGCACGCATGTATGGGGGGGGTCGATGTGATTAAGTACTACACTGTGCACACTTGATGTATGTCACCCCTCAGTTTGGAAAATTATCACCACTGATGAGTCCCTTTTATGCGAGTCATTGTGTCTAAACTATTTGAATATGTGGTCACATGGGGTTACAACAATATATATGGTGTGTTTATTGTGGCCATTGTAGACACCAAAATACAGTCGGACCGAAATTGCATCAGTGTCACGCAGATTTTGCAAGCCAGACCCAAAATGAAGGTCCACGCGGATTTGCTAAACTGGGGCCAGAATTGCGCGGATTTTGGGCTGGAGGTCCACGCGGATTTGCAAAACCAGGGCCAAAATGAACCGAGACCCAAAATCACGCGGATCCATCCTTGTGCCAGAATTGCGCGGATTTTGGGCCAGATTGTACTGGGTCCACGCGGATTTGCAAAGCCAGGGCCAAAATGTACTGGGACCCAAAATTACGCGGGTCCACGCGGATTTACAAAACCGGGGCAAAAATGTACCGTGGGTCAGTCCATGGGATCACGCGGATTTCTCAGCAAGGGGATCCATGGGTTAGCCCAGAGCCTGGCGGATTCTGTTTTTGGGCCAGTCCGGATCCTGAGCGGCCTCGCGTGTATTTCTCAGCAAACACTAACCGCTGAACCGCATTACCCGGAAATGGGGAAATCCACGCGGATTTCCAGCAGGCGTGAGATTCCGAAGCCGCTACTGGCCCTTCGGCTATAAAAGGAGTCCGCGCGGATTTGATAGGGGGGGCGGAAATTAGCTGAAAGAATTATGATAAAATAGAGGGAAATACGCTTGAGAGCCGACTGCAGAAGATCCACTCAGATTTCAGCACAACTCTTCCGCAGTTCTGAACGGTTTCGAGTGAAGATTTCGGATACTTACTTGGAGCTAAGCAAATCCGCGCGGATTTGGTAGGGCTCCGTTCCAATTCTTCCACTTTCAGTGTCGTTTGATCAAATTGTAAAAATGTAGCTAATTAGTCCCCGCCCGCTGTAATTCGTGTTTAGTTTTTTTTTTATGTCATCATGAACCTATGCATGTTTTTTTTTTATTTAGTTAATTCAAAGTGTTAACTTTACTTTTGTTTTTGTGTGTTTCCAAAACCCGACCTAGTAAGGGCCGCTTCGGCGGGCGATGCAAGGGCACCCCCCTACATCGACACCTTTACCCCCGATCCCGATTTTTGGTTTGAAGACCGTGGATTTTTATTTTCACTGATTTTGTTAATTTTTATAAAATTAACTGGCGACTCTTTTTTCATTTATGCAAATTAATGTTTTTCGGGCCTAGTACTTCGCTTCAGTTTCAATACCCATAACCAGAACAGGTAAGCCGGCCCAGAACACTGTTCAGAAATCCGCAAGGATTTCTGGTCAGTGGCCTGGAATACTGTCCAGAAATCCGCGTGGATTTCTGGTCGATGCCCGTAGCACCGCTCGTTAAATCCGCGAGGATTTCCGGTCGATGGTCCGCCCGATCCTGTTCTAATCGTAGGTCGCTGGACATAAAATGGTGGACCGGGTCGTGCATATTGGCTGGAAAATCCTTGCGGATTTTGGGCATGTATGCTAGCCCAGTATATCATTTTGATGTCTAGTGACCAATATCCCATTCGGAATGGACCTGGGCCTCGAGTAATCTGGGAAATCCGCGAGGATCTCCGATTACATCGGGCTCACGGGCCATTCCCGAATAGATATTGGTACTGAAATTTCGAGGTAGAGGAGTTGGCCCGATTTGGCATTAAAGTGCATGGAAAATGTTCTATACCTTAAAGGAAATTATTAAAATTTGTACCCTAGGACCAATAAGCAACCCTACGTCGAATCGACCCTCCGTGGGGGACCGTGCCCTCCGGGCCGCGGGCCCTACAGTGGCGACTCCCTTGGGGACTTATTAGTGGGTAAGACTTGAAAAGTCGGGTTTTTTTTTTTTTCTTAAAAAAAAACAAATAAAACAAAGGTTGTCACATTTTTATTTTATTTTAGGCATATTGCATTTACGGGTCTTCCCCTTTGTTAGGCACACAAGGCACCGTTTAAGTAAAAACCCTTTAAAAAACCATTTTGGGAAAACATTAACCATTCAACTCAGGTGGGTCCACTTAGACCTTCACCGAGCCGGTGGTTGTTTTTCCCACTCGTACACCACTCCCTAATCCACATGATAAAAGGGAGCAACCCGGGTACATTAACCTTGCCATGCACCCCATGGAGGCCAAATACTCGGGACACGAGCTAGAGGCTAGGGAACCGACCCTCGAATCCTTGAACGTAGACACTTGGTTAGGATGGAACTCATTTGAGTGCTATATGTTTCTTTCTCTTTTCGAACCTGAAACCATGCCATAATGCTTAGACAAAAATAAAAAAAAGTCAAGTGGTCGTTTTTTTTTTTGAGTTGTGGGCCAAGATAATTGATTTGGTCTATACAAGGTCTGACCCCGAAGATCCACCCGGATTTCATGACTGGTCGGTGCTTGTATAGCCCAAATTAATGGTCAGGCTTATGGGTGTCAGTCTCCGTTTAGACTTTATAGTGCTTTTGAGCCCAAAATCCGCGCGAATTTTGGTGTGCTCGGGTACTACCGGGCCTAAGTCGAAGTGTCTTTTAGGGTTATGTGTTGGGTTGTGGTGACTGACTTGGCCCATACGGAGTTTAGGCTCCTGAGATCCGCGCGGATCTCAGTCAAGGTCGAGTCCGTGTGGTCCAAGTCAGTATTCCCGCTTTCCTTTTTCGTCGTCTCATCTTTAGGATTTGGCCCATACATAACTCGAGCACAGGAGATCCACGCGGATCTCAGGTTGGGCTGGGTTATGTATGGTCCAAATTCTCATTTTTTTCTTCACCTCTTTTCATTGTTCGACCTGGATTTAGGCTTAGTAGCAGGCCTGAGCCCAGGAAATCCGCGCAGATCTTAGTAGGCCTGAGCCCATGAAATCCGCGCGGATCCCAGTGAGCTCGGTTGCTACTGGGCCTAAATTTAGATGTCCTTAGGGTCATTAGTTTGCATTTCTGTGTGTGTGAAGTCTTTTTATCTTGTGTCGGCAGGTCATTTGGGTGGCACAAGGCTGCTGGGCCTCATGGATCCTCGCGGATTTTGTGAGCAAGCCCGCTCTTGTGTGGTCCAAATGGGCTCCTCGGTCTGTTTAGTCGGCTAGAAACGGTATGTTTAACCCTTATGTGAGGCCTGAGTTCGTTTTCGAGCTCGGCCCGATAAGGTCTAAACATGTCATTCCAGGCCAGAGTCTGCATTTTGCATAAGAGCTTTATTTGGGCTTCGCATATGATTTTGAGCTTTAGTTCGATCATTCGGGGTCCAAATAGAATTCTTCATCCATTGCATGCATGAAGTTTTGGAGCGACGTTGAGCTGAGTCTTTGAGTTCATCCACTATTCAGGGAAGGATAGGTTGGTTTCGGGTTTATCAGCGGAACGAGACGGGTCGGTTGGAAACTTTTGACGTCCACTACGACAGTAACGAAGATCGGGCATCATCTGAGGCAACCAATTCAAGAGCAACTGACGAAGAAGCATCTGAAGAAGGTATTGAGTCTTTGGTAATTGACCCATCTGAGATAATGTCGGATCCCAATGATGATCATCCTGAAGATCATCCGCATAGTGACCCAGAGAGGAGCCGGTGCCTCCACGTAACGAAATGGAGCAATTGACCAACATAATTCTGAATATGCAAGTCTCTATGAATGCTCAATTAGAGGCACAAAACCAAAGAATCGACGCCGTCATTCACGCCATGGAGGAGGTGAAAAATTCGAATGTGAAGAATCCTCCTACGAGTGAAGTAGAACAATCTAGAAGAGAGAATGATGGATCAATCCACGGGATTTCGAACTCAAGACTTGATCGCATTGAGCAAATGTTGAAAGAGTCTACACTCTTTAACAATCAATTCATGGATAATGTAGGTTTCACGCCCGTCCCCCGGGGTAGACTGCCCCCCAAATTCAACATGCCTGATATCAAATTTCATGGTGTCGAGAGCCCACATCAACATGTACGGAATTTTCTTGGGGCAATGACGCTGAAAGGAGTTGAGGAGGACATTTATCACATCATCTTTCCTTGGACTTTAGGTCCAGACGTCATGAAATGGTATAGTACGCTCAGTCCTGCCAAGACTTCACAATGGAGCTCACTTTGCAAGGAGTTCTTACATCAATACTCCTACAATGTTGACATGCCCGTCACCTTAAGGGACATGGAGCTCATGAAGCAAGGAGAGGAAGAGAGATTCTCTGACTACTTCGCTCGATGGAGGGCGAAAGCAGCTCAAATGGTAGATCGGCCTTCTGAAAAAGATCAAGTAGATATGCTTGTGCAGAGCTTACAGCCCTCGTACAACACCCATCTAAGGTTTCAACCTCTCAAGGACTTCATCTCATTTGTAAAAGTAGGGATTATTAGAATCCAATTTTTCTATATATATATATATATATATATATATATATATATATATATATATATATATATATATATATATATATAGAAAAATTGGATTCTAATAATCCCTACTTTTACAAATTGGATGATGGGGGTCCCTACTTTCACTTTGTATTCTGGTGGTCCAAAAAAAAAAATTGGATTGTAGTGGGACATTTTCGAGAATATACCCTAAATATCATAGATTTTGTGTTGCATTTGATTCAAAACTTAATATAACACTTTACCATAATTTTTAATGAATTTACAGCGTTTCTCCCAATTTTTTTCAATTTTTTATGATTTTTTCATTTTTTATTATTTTTAAAAAAATCATAATAATTACTCGGAGTCTCAAAAAAATAATTTAAAAATGTTTTAGAAACGAAAATTCATTAACTTTCCAGGGGCAGGAACGAAAAAAACAAAAACAATATAATGTAGGAATGAAAAAAATAAGAAGAATGTGGAGGTGGATTTGGTACCACTACAATCCAATTTTAATTTTTTTTGGACCACCAGAATACAAAGTGAAAGTACGGTCCACCATTGTCCAATTGGTGAAAGTAGGGATTATTAGAATCCAATTTCCATATATATATAAGTAGGAATGAAAATCTGTCGTGGTTTTTTATGGGGTTCTGTCGTGGTTTCAAGGAATGCATCTCTAATGTTCAAACCACCCTGTGTCCTAAAAAGACAGCAAGTGTCCCAAGCAATTGGAGGAGCTCTAACATCAGAACCCCATAAAAAACCACGACAGATTTTCTCAATGGACACAATCACATTTTTAGGAATAATGAAAATTTGAGCCCAATATGTATGTAATGACATTAAAATGCTATTGATCAATTCAACACGACCTGCATAGGTGAGCTTTTTCACGCTCCAACCTTGAATTCTCTTGGTGATCTTTTCAATCAAAATTGCACAATCATTTCTATTTAAAGCAAATTGCTTAATTGGGACTCCAAGATATCTGAAAGGTAAAGAGCCTTCCTTGAAACCAAGAGACTCTAAAATCTTCTCTTTTTCAGTTGGATTCACATTAGCAAAAATAATGTCTGACTTTGCACTATTGGGACAAAGGCCAGAAACAGCAGAGAAGTGCTTAAGAGCCAATGACAGGGTGGTGACACTTTCAACATTTCCATGACAGAACATAAGGAGGTCATCGACAAAACAAAGATGTGTAAGCTTCAGACTAAAACAGAACTGATGGAATTTGAATCCAGGGATTTTAGTCATGCTCTTGATTGCTCTATCAAGGTAATCCATTATTAGAACAAAGAGAAGAGGATATATATAAATATATATATATATATATATATATATATATATGGGTTTTTGGACATCAATAATACCAACTTGGGGTATTGGATATTAATAATACAAACTATTTTCTTGGACACCAACAGTAAGAACTATTGACCTATTTTCCTCTAACAGTACACCGTCGAATTGTTACGGTTTTAACTCATCGAAAAGATGATGTGGCTCCATAATATATGACATGGAAGGCATGTTAGTGTCCACATCAACATTTTCTACCCAACCCCCGTCTTCCACATCACACATCATGGAGCCACGTCATCTTTCTGATGAGTTAAA